>JAVFHW010079339.1:0-14359 GCA_032159205.1 Eurystomus glaucurus suahelicus | reverse complement strand
TGTGTAATACAATAGATTCCTGTGGTGGAATATGCAATGCTACTTAGGAAAATATTGAAATGTTGGAGCATTTCACTCAAATAATCAGCTGTAAGGGTTACATGGATACAAATTTCATGTTAATCTTGGTTATCAGTGATACCGCTCTGGAGGTTTTGCTTTTTCCTCACACTACCATAGGTCCAAGAGTCATTAATTAGTACTGCTTGCATCTATTTATTACTGAAGCATTTCAAAAGTATTTCTTTTTTCTGATATATTACCCAAATCACTAATGTCATCACCAGCATTTTCTTAATTTCAGCACTTTTTAGTCTAGTTGGCCAAAGGTCATTCTACCTTATGAAAGTTGTAATAGTAGTATTCCACAAAAATCTTTTGCTGCTTTATGTAATTCTTCTCGAAGTTCAGAGAGGTATCACATTAAGGACCTCCTTTGACACACTGCCTTAGTCACAATGGTGTTCCACCAGCCCGTAGAGACTTAGCACGTTTCATTTAAAAACTGAGCTGCAAACCAAAACATCAATGTATATCAAACCAATTGGTGGACAGCCCTTTGGAGTGAAAGATGAGAAACAGTTGGTTTTCCCCCCATTTTGTTGTCATTAAAATGGTAAAAGGGGTAACAGTTTGTAATATTAACTCCATTATAGAGAATGCCATTAACAAAAGTGATCTGTGATTATAGTCTGTATAGAAGGATACAAGATTTTTCATGCATGCCGCAATGCTGAGGCTTTTTATAACACTGCAGTCAGTAATTGTTAATCTGCTCTCTATGAAGATTTTTAAAAATTTCCTAGGATGTTAGCATGCGATTATTTTGTATATTTATGAGGACTTTGGTTTTTGAATACTGACTTCATATCCATGTGAAAATCAGACAGAAGCATAGTGCTAAAGAGCCATCACAGGAAAAAAAGATACAAGCAAGCCTACCATTGCCTAACTGCTCAAAATTAAGAATGTAAGTCTCATCTCTGAGTATTAAAATCACCAGACTATTTGATTTTCTGTTGCAGTATTCCTTCATTTCTTCATTTCATAGCTTCTCTACTTGAAAAAAGTATTTAATCAGTGATCACAATAGAAAGATGGTTTCATTTGGTCACTTGGAATTAATCAAATTTAAATATATAAAAGACAGAATGCCTTGTAGCCAAGTGTCTAACATGCAGTCTCATGAACTGAAATTTCTTCAGACAGAATTCAAGGAGTTCTCCTCTATCTTAGATAAATGTCCTAATCACTGAGTTGTCAGCAACTGAGGAGCACTGTTCCACTGTTTTGAGGGTTAGAAATGTAATGGAAGTTGGTTACTCTTTGGTTTGCCAGTTTTCTAAGTCCTCCTACCAACCATTCCACTTACAATCCATCCTCTGAGGCATTCCTTGTAAGAAGTCAAGAATTAGAATATTTTCAATTTCTTCAGTGAGTATATTTCCAAAATATTCATTTAGTTTTTCTGCTATGACCTTATATTTTCAGGGAGCTTTTTTTTTTTCACGTTTGTGCAGGTTTCTTGTCTCTATTGCCATTGGAAAAGAATTTATTAAGGGCTTTTTGCCTTTTGAAAGTTGTTCTCCAATTCTTTTTCTGGTCTGCCTTTTACAATCAACCTGCTAGAGTTTGCTGTTCCTTTCATTTTCCTCAGTTGCACACAATTTCACTTTTTTTAACACTGCCTTCTTGAGTTAAGATATTTTTCCATGACTCAGCAATTTAATCATGCCAACTTTCTTTTGCATTTTTTGAAGTCCCTAGGCTATTTTGATGTAGTTCCTCTCTTTGAAATTATGCATACAGTCTTGGATTTCTTGGCTTTTGTTGCTTCTACAAGGGCATTGAATACAAGTACATTATAATCTCTATGCTATAGACACTTTTTGACAGCAATATTTCAAATTGTTTCTAACTCTATTCAGGACTGGGTTGTCTTTTCTTATACATTTCATAACTAGGTACTTCATTTTTATTTAGTATCATCTATGTACATAATAATGGCTTTTTCCAGGGGAAAAAAGATTCAACAGGAGTGCAAAAGAATTGCATGAAAAAGTTTTCACTGATTCTGAGTCAATAAAAACAAATATTGCTATGTTGAATGTAAAGTTCTAGTCTTCAATTTATAGAATAAATATGTCTCTTATTTAAGCTTGTTCCTAAAAACAAGAATAAACCTGGCATATATACCATTTTAAAACCTTCTCTTCAAACAGTTGCAATTACAAAATCTATAAAACTCCCACATTTCTTGTTTTATCTGCCTTCCACAGCAATTCATCACATCCTTTTTTGTTTTCAAAATTACTTAAAAAAACATTGGAATATTATTCTACACTTCTTTCCTTGAAAAAGGAAATGACTTTATATGTTCATCATTTTATTTGGGAATCTGACTGCACCATTGTTCCTTTTTGACAGGCTATATAAGCATAACTGCAGAATTCCAAGCACACCTTGTTTCTCTTTAGTGCAGACAGCTCCAGTTTTGAGTATCCTTTGATACTCAGTGTTGTACCTCCCATGGTGAGGATGGATAAGTAGAGGGAGAAAGAGGAATGACTCAGCACCCTTGGAACAGCAGCACAGGTGTTTAAACTTGTTGTAGCTCTTTAATGTTGCTGATGCCAGAGAAATCTTTTATAATTTTAAACAAGTCTTAAACCATCATACAATGAGGTAAAGTCCTGGCAATCAATATAATTAAGACAGTCAATATAGTTAAGCCTGAGTGGAATGCAAGCAATCTAAGCACAAGCAAAAGGAAAAGGAGAAACCTCACTTGCTGTGTAGGCACGGTAAAATACTCAACAATTAATCTTATCCACTAATGGGATGGGAGGGGAGATGGAGGAGGAAGTGGAGGACTTGAGAAGGAAGAGGTTAAGCCTGGGAAGGAGGAAGCATGGACAGAAGGTGGGTTTTAAATTTTGGCTATTTTTTCCCCTCACTATTTTCCTCTGTTTTCAATTGGAGATAAACTAAATTGATCTTCCCCAAGTCAAGTCTATTTTGCCTCTGACAGTAATTGGTAAGAGATCTTCCTGTCTATATCTCAACCCACAAGCTTTTCCATCTTATTTTCAGCCCCTATTCTTTTAAGGAGAGGCAGTGAGAGAGTGGCTGGGTGAGTGTCTGGCAGCCAGCCAATGTCAAGCCCATCATGAGGAGGAAAAACATCCCAAAAAAGGTAATGATGTGACTTACAAGGTCACAAAGTGTTTTAAATTAGGTATTAAGATCTGATAATGTGGATATGCATGTGTCTATTAAATACGTTCGCAAAGCACCTTAACTTCACAAATATTCTTATTTTTCACAGGAAGGTTGTTTCAACTCAGATAGATGAGCACACCAACAGCATCAGCATGTCCAATTACATTCCTGGCCATGAACTAGAAACTATATTTAGGAACTTAGTGTCCTTGCCACACTTTCATCTTTAAGTACATCATTACATATGCAGTACATTACCACATCTGAGGGAAAGGCCATGTTTTTAGACCTTGACCCACAGACATATTACATGAGGTACAGTCAATTTCCAAATAAGGATTTAAAACCATTCCAAAAAATTTTTAAAAAAGAAAAATCCTTTTGCTGCACAGACCTCACTGTGAATTAAAGAAAAAAGAAATAGTTAAGACTATGACATGTTAAATGATACAGGAAAGAGAACCTCATTACTTTCAAACTAAGGAAAAGTGTTGTGTAAGGTAAGTTGAGTACAGCTTTAAGTGTTCAAATTCCTCCTGTATTAACAGTTATATATGGGAGAAAAGGCAAATCAACTCTTATCTATTTTGTTATTTTTTTCTTGCCTTCTGTATTTTTACATTTACTACATGTTTTTTATAGAAAAATATTACATTGAAGACCTGATCTAAAATTACTGAATGCTTTTTCTACCAGCCACGCTGTCATTCAGCAAAGCACTCAAGAACATAGTTAAAGCCCACTGTCTTTGAATCAAGCTGGAAAAAAAAAAATCACCCTGCAAAAGAATAGCTGTGTGCATAGATAGCCATACCTTTTATCAGAAAAGACAAGCATGCATAGTCAATATCTGTTAAATCAAAGTTAGGGACAAGAGAAAACCCAGCTGCCTACTTGAATCATGCACCAAAATAATGCAGACACTGCTTAAGATTTCCCACAGTTTTGTAAATTACATTTTAGCTTACTCACGCCTGCTGTTAAATACATAGGTAAGGACTTGCATATCAGTATCTAAATTAAAGTAGCAAGTTTTTAAAGCTTCTTCTAGCATTTGCCAAACCAATTGCAATTTCTGAAGCAGCAAAGTATCACTGTTGACGATGGGGGATCCTGACTAAAATGTTTCAATATTCAAAGGACCTAAGGGCAAACAGTGTTAGGAATACTTGAAATATAATAAAATACAGATATCTGGCAAAAGTAACTGAAGAGTTTACATTTCTGCAAAGTTCACAAAACAGATAGCCTAAAAATAAATATGAAAAAAACAGCTTTCAATGATTTAGCCTTGCAGGAATTAAAAGTGGCAGTCACCATTAATTGAGCTGGGGAAAAAGGAGGAATCCATTTTGCTATCAGTAAGCTATTAAGAAACTAAATAAGTAATCTCTTAATTGTTTTCCTGGCATTTTTTTAGTACTAGCAGTTGCTCAAACCTATTATTCAAATATCACAACATTGAGCTCTGTTTCAGAACTGTATATTTAATTACCAAAAAACCCCAACCCAAACTTTTCCTGCAATTTAAACTGTAACATATCTTTTATGACTATGTTTTCAAATATACTTTCAAGCATCCACACAAAAACATGTCAATTAATTCTGCTGTAAAACCCTAATATTTGCACAACAATATTTACACAAATGAGATATGCAACTAATCAGCTGGCATGCTCTTGTTCAAGTTAGAGATATCTGAATTAATATATTATATGGATTTTTTAGGACATTTGTATTGCACATAGGTTTGAAAACAAAACTGAATTTTATGCAGTAAATTCCCATTCATATGATTAAGTGGTTGCTGATTAATGAGCCAAGTAACTGCTATTCCATAATACCCCTAAAAGTGTGATCAAATCCAGGCACCAGTCATGTATTGCGTTTGTATAACAAACCATACAATATTTTAGTAAATGAGGGAACACGTATTCTTAAGGTATCCACTGAATGAATAATATAATACAAGTCAAAACAGTAGTCAGAATAGACATTCAACTTTAAATTTTCAACAGTTTCTGTAAAATTCTGCAAGTTCGGGTTATTTAGCCTGAAGAAAAGGAGTCTCAGGGGAGACAATATCACTCTACAACTCCCTGAAAGGAGGCTGGAGTGAGGTGGGGTCGATCTCTTCTGCACAGCAACAAGCAATAGGACAAAAGGCAACAAACCCAAGTTGTGCCAGGGGAGGTTTAGATTGGATATTAGGAAAAATTTCTTCACTGAGAAGGTTTTAAAGCACTGGAACAGGCTGCCCAGGGAAGTGGGGGAATCACCATCCCTGGAAGTATTTAAAAGACTTGTAAGCCTAGAGCTTAGGGATATGTTTTCTCAGTGGACTTGAAAGTGTCATGTTAACAGACATGATGATCTTAAAAGTCTCTTCCAACAATATGATACTATGATTCCAAGTATGCATTGGACTACTTTCAATACCATGACTTACACTTTTCTCCATCTCTATCCAACTCCTACTCAGTGGACAAAGTGAAAGAATTTCACTATGTGCATCCATAATGTTTGTGAGCTTTGCTTTTCAATGTAGAACCTTAGATGTTACTTATTTCAGAAAGTTCAGCCCTGCTCTGAAGGCACAATTAATGATCTCCTTATCAGTATTTTCTTTAATGTGATATTCTCTGAGGTAACTTGCCTACTCAGAGGATATCCTGAAAGACCCTCAGACACCATAGCCACTTTACAGGTGAAGAGTTAATGCACAGTATAAAGTCAAATTATCTGCCTTCATTTTGTTTCATTTCTTGATTTCTGATACTTATTTTTGTTGATCATGTTTCTGACTAGTCATCATGCATTTTTCAAAAGTCTACCAATAAATTCCTTTGGCTTCAGCTGGTTTTCTGAATTCACGGGTTTGTTACAATAAAAACTCATTACAGCCAAGAAAATCTGTACACAAGAAAATAATAAACATCCAACTACTTTCAGTTTACAAGTTTAAGTATTTTGCTGAACAGCACATTAATGCAGCTTTGAAACAAAAAAAGTTAATCCTTTATACTTTTTCAAACTCATGATTCCTCCAATATATTCCCTTTCCTACCACAGATAAGAAACATTGTAAAAATCACATCCTCTATCACTGGGATTAATTCCCAGAAAACATTCATTATACACATATAATAAAACTGGGAGTATGAGGGAAAAGTAAGAAATTTCCCATGAGGGAAAAAAATCAGTAAGGGTCTGGGATTTTCAAAACCAGGCTAAAATAAGGCAAAGGGTATATTTTTTAAAGTGGAAAACTGATCTTCTAAACGCCTCTAGATGTAGCAAGACAGATGTAATTTGTTCTCATACTATTACATGAGTATAGAAATTAAATGTAATATATAAAAATGCTAATATCTTGATTAGTTGTTTTGATTTGGTTTGCTTTTTTTCTAGCAAGCAACACAGACTTGAAAAGCAATTACTTCTGTTCAGCCCTCAGTGGAAGTACATGTTAATTCCTTTTGTGAGAGAAACTGAGAAAAGTGAAATCTATGATTAGAAGTCAATACATGCAAGAAGCTCGTTTTCTACTGTTGCATTAAGATCTATCAAAATTACGTGATTCTCAGAACTGCTGAGAATGTACTGATATTCTTACTCCACTGGGAGAAAGGTGTGCTCAGTAACTCTGAAAAGAAGTCATTTAAAATTGATCTGAATGTGTAATAATGTCTAATAGAAGAACTCTCTAAACTGAGTACTACAGTAAAAACTTGGGAGTGTGAAGGAAAACATTTGACCCCTGGGACTAGGGTTTAGAAAAGTGTTGAAAATTTGAGCTGAAGGAGGCACTTTTATTCACAGGTTTTTTTATTTGTGCATCTATACTGTCTTTATTCTTTTCTGTACTAACAGGTATACTCCAGGTCAAGTATTTCACATTACAGAACAGCATAACATGGAGAAAACCATCTAAAAATAGAGATTCTTATCCTTTTGTTTTAAATTAGCATACAGAAATTACATTAAATTACATTTTTCCTTCACAATAACTGAAACTTGTATTATGACATATTTTAACCTCTTGAATACCATCAAGCTCAGGTAACAAATCCCATGTAATTACTAGCAAAAATTCAATATTTCCCAAATAGATTTATAGAAAATAAAACTTAGAAACTCCCACAAAACCCCCTTACTTCAATACTAACTACTTAGAAATAGCAGGAACAACTGATGCTAGTCTCAAGGTTCAGTTGTTAGTCTTAATATACTACTGTAGGACTGTGGTGTTGCGCTGGCTCACCCTTCATCATTATTTTATGCTGCCATCAGTTGCCTGATCACACAGGACAACACTGAACTCAGCAACAGCCCCTCAGAAGTCTTCTTTCAAACTGTCCTGCCATAGGTTCCAGCAGGCCCAGCTCCTTCACTGCCCACTATGGTGCCAGCATCACCTGCTGGACACAATGGACAGAGATGGCTCCCTCAATGGCCCTTCACATGGAACAACACCACTGAAAGAGCTCAGCAAGATGCAACCAGCCCCAGCAAAAGCCACACCCAACAGGAAGCCCTTCCAACTGATTGGCTCCTGATTAATATAGCCCTGGTCTCACCCACTACCCCAAACACAACCACCTGGGTGAGGGCAGAGACACAGGTGGGCCAGGTTCTGCCTCTGGAACATGAAGCCAATAAGAAAACCAAAACATTCTGCTAGGTTGTGACTCATTCACAGGTTAACTCTAACTCAGTGCCCACAGCTCAGGCCCCAGCACTTCACTCATCCCCTTGACCTATGGATGAATCACAACCTCCACACAGCGTATTTACATGCATCATATCTTCACGTCTTTAGTTCTTTCTCTCTATGAATAAAATATTGTCTGTACTCTTTCTTAGTTCATCATCATACTGAAAATAAAATACTCCAATTAATTCACTGTGTTTGGGCTTCTCCTCAGAGGTCTGCTTAACAAAGTCCATCCACCTGGTAAAAGTTCCACAGAAGGGCAACCACAACTTTTCATTGGCTGCACACCTGTTTCTCTGTCAGGCTGGTAGTCACTTTCACCTTTTCCAGCAGAACATCCACTTATTATCAAAGTCCACTTTATCTCTTTGCCAAGATTATTTCTACTCATCACTGTCCCCAATTCCTTTCTGGTTATATTACGTTCCACTGTCACAGTCTTAATCTTCTTTTACACAAGCGCTTCACATTCTATTCTATTATTAACAATTTCTTCAAACAAGCATTTTCATACATCATTAATCCCCTAACATCATCCAAGCCAAAGATCTGGATTAGACCAGGCATTCAGGCCCAAGATCCAGAGATCATTTCATGTAATTTCTCATTAATTGCCCTACCACTACCATATGTTCAGCCAAACAAGGCATTTAGAGAATTCTTTAGACATAATCATCCCACCAAAACCCAGTTTGGGGTCCAGAGAACTACCATCATCCAGACCCAGGATTTTGGAAACTTTACAGGCAATAGTTGTCCTACTGCCATTCAGGCCAGGGTGTGGAGAACTACCATCATCCAAGACCACTTTTCAGGCAATTCCTCACACACATCATTAATTGCCCTACCTTTCAGGTGGTAATTACCCTACCATCATCCAGGCCAAAGATTTGGAAAACTTTTCAGACACTATTACCCTACCATTATTCAAGCTCTGGAGCACTGCCATCATCCACCCTCAAATTATAGGCATCACCCCACCACTCAGGCCAGAGTGCAGAGAACCTTTCGGGCAATTCTCCACACAGACACTTCCAGCCATGATATTTCCATAGCTATATTCTTCACAGAAGCACATTCAATTTACCATCTTTTATTATATGGAAATTGGGGTTCTTCACATTCATCTTCAACACACAAACACTTTCTAACCTTTTCTGCTCATTTTGTCTCTTTCTGCTCACTTTCTACACACAAAATTACTTTCTCAAAGTCCAAGGTTTCTGCTCACTTTCTATTCACAAATGCTCTTTACTACTTTAATCACTTTCATCACTTTATCTCTGCTCACTAACACTTTCTTACTCTCTGCTCAAGCTGGTCCCACCTTGTCTCTTTCTACTCACCTTCATTTTCTCGCAACCTCAGTAACAGCACGCAGGATCTCCTTGAGGGGGTTCCCAGTCTCATTTAATCCAGTTTCATAGGATCTTCCTTCAGACCAAGCTGCTGACTACACCAATTTTGTTGTGCTGGTTCAGCCATCGTTATTTTATGCTGCCATCAGTTGCCTGATCACACAGGCCAACACTGAACTCAGCAACATCTCCTCAGAAGTCTTCTTTCAAACTGTCCTGCCATAGGTTCCAGCAGGCCCAGCTCCTTCACTGCCCACTATGGTGCCAGCATCACCTGCTGGACACAATGGACAGAGATGGCTCCCTCAATGGCCCTTCACATGGAACAACACCACTGAAAGAGCTCAGCAAGATGCAACCAGCCCCAGCAAAAGCCACACCCAACAGGAAGCCCTTCCAACTGATTGGCTCCTGGTTAATGTAGTCCTGGCCTTGTCCATCACCCCAACCACAACCACCTGGGTGAGGGCAGAGCCACAGAGACACAGGTGGGCCAGGTTCTGTCTCTGGAACATGAAGACAACAAGAAAACCAAAACATTCTGCTAGGTTGTGACTCATTCACAGGTCAACTCTGACTTGGGGCCCACAGCTCAGGCCCCAGCACTTCATGTGGATCTGAGATTTTATTTTGTAGTATTTGTTTCACTGGAAGGTGTCAAGTTTTAAACAAGCAATGAAGCCCTTGTTTATCCAAAAAGTTTAGTCATGGCACTTTCTTCATAATTATACCTTTTTGAGTTTCTGATTGCATAAAGATAAGATTCCTGACAGGTTTCAATACTACTTCCCTCAATAATACACTTTACTAAATCATGCCTCACTTTGTCATTTTCACTGCATAGAACTTAGAGCATTTTTTCTGCTCATGTTTCTGTCTTGTTCTGGTGTTCTGTGATCTTTTATGTGATCCTTCTTATCCACTCATACTCAATGATTACACATTTTCAAGCTTTGATCTATGCAAGCTGCAACTGGGCTGAGTTGCTTGATGTTAACATTCACTTCTCTCTGAGGCAGACTTTCTAAAATGCTTTTCCAATTTTTTATAAGTTTTTTTAAAGCAAAGCTTGTTAATGTGTAAGCTGTAACTGAAAAACAGATATCCTAATGTTTTCAAAATGATGATATCTGTGCATATTATAAAATGGCAAATGGCTGTGCTTTTCAAGCCCTGCTTTATCTGCTGAGCATCCTTACCCACATTTTCCCTTGCAAAGCCTTCTTTTGCTTCAGAAAACCCTAAAATGCATTCCTCTACTGTCTTTTAAAGTATATGAAGCTAATATGTTTGCTAAGAGTAAACTTCAGTTTATTCTGTCTTTCTGACACTGCTTGACAGTAGCATCAAGGAATCTGAGATTGTCCTGTTTAATATATCTGCAGACCTAAAATACATACTCCTTTGGTCCTTTCTCTGTTCCATCAGAGTATACACAGTCATTTTCTTTGAAAATTCATAATCCTTTCATAGCTTAATAACCTTAGTGCCTTTAAGAAAAACATTATCTTTGTTAAACCAAGATGCTACGTGTTCAGTATTTCCTAAATGCAATTAAAGTCCAGGGCAAATGTCAAATTAATAGAATTATGGTCTAATTCCTTGTGTTCTGTACTAGGAGAAATATTGAGGACAGTACTAATAGTAACAATTTCTCACCACAGGTCTTTAAATTATTTCTTAGCTTTTATCTATTTAAGCTATCTGTAGAAGCAGGGTGGTTTATTTCTTGTACTTACTCAGTTATTTCCCTCTCCATTTGTGCATATTAATATAGCTACTAACTAGTGCAAACTCATGATGGATTTTAATATGACAATCATCTGTCAACAACAGGACAAAATCCATTTCCTCTGGGTTGCATATTAATCTACAGACCCTTCCTCTTGGCAAGAATGTGATTAATTAGCATAAAAGAGAGTCTGCTGATATTCCAGTGCTCTTTTGGTGAGAGACCCTGAACCTCTGAAGGTCATCTGGTCCAATGCTCTGGTCAACACAGGGCCAGTTACAAAGTCAGATTCAACATCAAAATTAGACAAGGTCACTCAAATTTATACCTAGTCAAGTTTTGAGTATGACTCAGAGCTTCCACAACGTCTCTGTTCTAGTGCTTGATCACTCCTGTAGCAATTTTTTCTGCCCCTAATATCCAGTTAGAATTTATCTTTTTAAAACTTTTGACCGTTGCTTCATATTCTTACATTGTGCAGCTCTGGGAGAAGTCTGGCTCCAGCTCCAGCTTCTCTATGACCTTTATTTCATATTTGAGGACGATGTAAGAATAAGACCTAAGACGCAGCCAAGCTAGTTTTGCATGTCCAAATTTACTCTGTTTAAAGCATGTTTTTATATTAACATGTTTTGCATTTTGATTATTCCAGAAATTATTAATTGATTAAATAGTATCTAGAATATTGGGGAATGATATTTTAAATAAGGTAAAGGTCTAAATTTTGTAAAATTCAGAAGTATCTGTAAGAAGCACTTCTATTTCTAATGCAAAAATGCAGTATCTGAAGGATTTGAAGAAAATGTAAGATAATGTTTTTGAGTTAAGAAGACTATAATGCTATTGTCTTCTGTTCTCATACAGCCAAATAAGTCCTTATCCATCTCTGGAGAAATATTTTACACAAGACAAATTGAGAAAAGAGCCTGTGAACCAACATGTCCCTTCTACTTAAAGTCTGAGAACTCATGATTCTTCACCAGTTCACAATAGCGATTGAGGATCTAAAGTTAACTGTGTACCTTCTTTGCTGTACCTGCAGATGAAATATTTGCTGACTTTCCCCCAGCCATTTAAGAAACCTACATATTTCAAAACTGCATCCTATAAATGTAAGTTCATACTTTTCATATGAGTAACAAGATCTGCCAGTGAGTTTTACAGCATTCTGAAACACAATACTTATTAAGCTTCTGTCATACCATCATATTAAGCTTTTGCATCTCACTGTTGCATAAAAGGTAAAGGTCATTAAATTTATCAAAAGGAAGTCAAAGGATAAACACAATACTTCATAAAATGTAGTGTTTACTAAGAGATTTTTTTTCCACCTAATGACTGTAGTAGCATTTCTTCTAATTGTCTCATTGACTGTCCTTGTGCAACTCTAGAAGAAGATGAAGTGAATACATTCACTAACCAAAAACGTACACCTTGAATATGTTTGCTGCAATGCACCAACAAAGCAATTCCAACAACTGCAACCCACATCAGTTCATTAACATATCCCTTCTGGGCATTTTGACCTTGTTCCTGCTATTATAAAAACTTAAGGCCTGCAGGCTATCTTTAGAAAGTCTTCAGGTTATTCATTTTGCTGAGAAAGTTGTTCTGCTGTTAAGCAGTCCAGAGAGAGGCACAAATTCAAATGGGAAGCAGAAGCATCACCTCTCAGAAGAGCAGCAATCAGAAGCTGAGACAATACAAATCTGACGAATCAGTCTCTTTTTCCCTGAGTGATCTCACATTATCTGTATTTCTGCACTGTGGCCTACATCTCAAATTCCCCAGCAATGATTTCAAGTGAAACTGATCTTTTGATCTGATGTCAGACACCAAACTGAGAAAGTACTCTCTCGTCTCCCAGTTTTGAGACTAAACTAAATAAATGAAAATTGATACATCGAACTATATTAATATGGAGGAAAACACTCTTTAAAAGCTATCTTAATTGTCCTGTCTGTAAAAGTCTCTGTAATGCTTTCTGTTCTACTTTGTAGATCGGCAAATTTGATAGACTTCAAAGCATTTCTGACAAAATTATAGAGACAAAGGGAAACAAAAACCAAAATACTTTCATTTTTACAAAATGATGTGCATACATCTTATTTGCAGACAATTTCTGTAGTGTTGTCTTCTATTTGGTGGAGAGCACCTTGGTAAAAAATCTATGCCTTATCTTATGCATGGCCTGCCATGGATGAACATTGACCTTAGAGATATATCAAATGATAAATGATCGTTTCCTCAGTGAAGGTTTCCAAGCAGCACGCAGTATCTATTTTAAAGTAGCTTTACAAGTGCAAAACACTTCAGGAAGAACATGATCCTGCCAGTTTATCTATATTACCTGACACTCCATCACTCCATCACTTGGGAAAACCATGATATTCTTGGTTCTATTCTTGGAACTAATCAATGAATAAATAAATAAGATTGAATAGCTACACTTTTTTTTTTTTTTTTTTTTAAATCAACCAGTATCTTAGGCATTTCTCATAAACACCTTTGAAAGTTTAAAATACCGTAGAAATATTACTGGATAGGTCAAGTAAATTTGGTAGTATTTTCTTATTGTGTGTTACAGAACTCTTCTAGAAAAGCAGATCAATAGAGTTTTTAGATACTGCAGAATACTACTCTAGCAATATGATACTAGTCAAGCTAGACTTTGCAGAGCCTTATGCACTGCCCTTGTATTTTGTTCACCCATAAGTCGTTGTATGAGCTTAGTGGTATTTATCTGATCAACGGTAGGGAGCTAGAACTGGCTTTGTCATACCATAGCTTACCTGGAATTGTTCTCTACAGCCATTTTCACCCCCCATCTCCCCAGGTGCATGCATATGTCTGACTTTACTGCCCAGTGGGTAGCTACAGACATTCCCACTTTGAAAGGAAAAATTAGTATTGTACGTGCAACTCTCATCCTTCACAGTTCAATCACTGCTTCTAAATTCTCTCTTCTTAGATGCTCACATGCCCACTACTGTTTGTGATGCCATCTTTAACTAGTGAAGGAACTGGAAAACAAGAAGCTTATTTGCTTTTATTAAAAAGCCACTGAGAATTAATGGAAGATGTAAAGACACCTGAGAGTTTTTCCTTTATTTAAAGTGCAGAGATAAAGAACTGAGAGTTCCACGAACAGTGCAAACTGTGAAGGAAAACGAAGGCAAAAGTACCTGGTAAAAAAGGGCTGTTTTTTTTTTTCTGGGAAGACTTTGTGTCTCCACTGTAAAAGGCAGAAGCAGGCAGGAATGGTCAACCTTATTCTCTTCATCGTAACAACATGCCCTGCCTCACAGAAGCAACCCTGCAGGAGTGGTC
>JAVFHW010079338.1:0-49104 GCA_032159205.1 Eurystomus glaucurus suahelicus | reverse complement strand
TGCACAGCTCAGATTTGTTTAATTTACAGTCTCCTGCCAAAGCAGTAGTAAATGTAATCAGCAATTCCTTTTTTAAACTTACTTATCCAGCCAATAAGTGTCATTGCACAAAATAACCCAAACTCAACACAAAATCAGAGAGAATTAGCAAGTAAAATCTCATCAAGGAGTGCTAACCCCCTGATGGTGCTAGGGGCTATGGCTGTAAAAACACCAGTGGTAGATGCCCTCCATGCAGAAAGGGCAGAAGCACCTGAGCCCTGAGAGATTTCCCAAAGGCTGATTGACCACCCCCTAGAATACACATAAAGATCAATCATTTCTCAGAGATGCATCCAGAGACACCATGCTGGTGGCTGAAACACTCTGTAGGAAGTGACCAAGGCAGGACTGCACTTCTGTTTCTATTTCACCCTGCAATTTGGGCTATTAAAATTTTATTTGAGAAACACAAAGGGGTGGTATTTGAAAGTTCATTTGTTAATGCCAGTGAGGCAAGAAAAGTCAATGTACCGTATAATTTTCTGCAAACATGAGCTGAAAGGGATAAAGCAAAAAACCAACTGTTTGAATTTGTGAAAACAGACAAAGCAAAACCAACAGAGCAAGGAAGAACTGCAGGCAGTGTTTAAAATAGGGCAACATTCTTAGCATCTGACTGCATTTAATTTTTATTAATGAGTAGGCTACTAATACAAGTTATAGTATCTTGGAAATAAAATGTTGAAGAAAACAGCTTTTGCTGAACAGAGATTTTGTAATAAATACAGTCATGTATTGGTAGTATTTCTTCAGTTGTTCTAGTACTCTAAAGAAGGTAGTCACTCCAACAGCTTTGAAATTTCAGGTCTTTGACACACTTGGTTATTGCTAAGAACTTAAAAGAGTAGTTCAAGACCAGCTTGAAGACAGCTGTCAGCAACTGCAAATAATTAAAAATATTTGAAAAATGCAGAGATTTTTCTAAGATTGTGATGTAGTCATATTAATGAGAAAAAATGCTGCAAAGTCATAGTCATGTGATCAATTAGTTTAGAATAATTAATCAATATAGTGTTATCAAATTATCAAAGTAATGAATTTTCAAAATATTATTTACCTTGGGCCTATGTGTGAATATAAAAATAGCTATGCTACAAGTGCAGACGGTGTTTCTGTGCAAAGTAAGTAGGTAGCAGAATAACATGGATTTTTAAGCCTCGTGAGTGCAAGTATAGGTATCAATTTGCAGAATGGACTACTGAAATAGATTACTAAGGTGCTAATTTTTGTTATTTGATACTCATGATTTAAAAAAACGCATCTAACAAAACCTGACCACAATAATTTCATCTATTATGAATGTAATCTGGGGAATTACTAGAATAGAGTGCTATGGATCCAGGCCTGGGATCCCTCATTACAACCTCCATGGAAATAAGCCAAATGAAAATAATGAATTTGCTTAAGAAAATGTCACTTTGGTATGTGCTAGCAAATGCATGTCTCAGGAGCTTTGGATGGTCTGTTCGGATGTTTATGTAAACCTTCTTCTGTTTGCTACTGCTCAAAAAATTTACTTTTCTTCTAATTGAGTATCTCATTGTCTCCATTTCTGTCAATGTAGAAATACTGGAGCTTTATTTCCTTATACAATCTAGCATCTTTACATTCTAAGAAGATGAGATGAGAACGAATTCTTGGAGAAAGCCTTTGTAAATAAAAACAACAATCCTGTTTCAAACTTTTAGATGTAATTTAAATGGTGGAAATGAAGCATTTTTGTATATTTTATATCCCCTACTCAAACTACTTTTTAAATAAGAAAAAATGTCATAGTTTTAGATTTAAGGTCTCACTTCAATAGGATACCTTGGTACAAGATATGTGGGTTGTCCTCTAAATTAAATTACTCACATTTCTAAATTAGACAGGCAAATAGAATCATAGAATGGCTTGGGTTGGAAGGGACCCTAGAGATCATCTAATCCAACCTCCTTGCCAAGGGCAAGGATGCCTCTCAACCAGACTAGGTTGCTCAAGGCCTCATCCAACCTGGCCTTGAACACCTCCAGGGAGGGGGCATCCACAACGTCTCCAGGCAGTCTGTTCCAGAGTCTCACCACCCTCGGACTGAAGGACTTCTTCCTAAGATGTAGTTTAAACCTACTCTCCTTCCATTTAAAACCATTTCCCCTTGTCCTGTCACCGGGCACTCTTATGAAAAGTCCCTCCCCAGCCTTTCTGTAGGTTCCCTTCAGGTACTGGAAGGCAATTATAAGGTCCCCCCGGAGTCTTCTCCAAGCTGAACAATCCCAGTGGCCTCAGCCTACCCTCATAGCAGAGATGCTCCAGCCCCTGGATCATCTTTGTGGCCCTCCTCTGGACTTGTTCCAACAGATCTATGTCCCTTTTATGGTGGGGATACCAGAACTGGACGCAGTATTCGAGGTGGGGTCTCACAAGAGTAGAGTAAAGGGGGAGAATCACCTCCCTTGATCTGCTGGCCACACCCCTCCTGATGCATCCCAGGATATGGTTGGCCTTCTGGGCTGCATGAGCACATTGTCGGCTCATGTTGATCTCATCAATCAACACCCCCAAGTCCTTCTCTTCAGGGCTACTCTCAGTCAGCTCTGTACCCAGTTTGTAAATACTGATTGTGGCATCAAAATCTGCATTTAGCTGAAAGAACAAGTATTCAAAGATCAGCCAGCTACAATCTGTACTGAAGTGCATTCAGAACTGTTACACTGGCTGGAAGAAGTAACAGAAGATTGATGTTGCTACTATTAGTGTATCAAAAAGGTAAAGAAAGTGATAAACTTTCATCATCTGTCAGGTGCTGACATTCGAAGTGTATTTGGGTCCCAGTAAGCAAATGCAGAGTCTTCCTTCTAGACTCTTTCTTTTGTTGCTTAATATTGATAAAACATTAGCTCTTGGATCAAGCCCCAGGACTGGAGGAAATACATCAATGTACAGAAAACAGCCAAAGAATTTTCAGTCCTAAGGCTCATTGGTACCTCTGATAGAAAATATTTTTACCTCCATGCATTTGCTTGCGGATTCCCTGTCCTATGCCTCACTATAAAATGGGAGAGGGAAAGCTAAGATCCCTTTCCGACTTTTGTTTATAACCATCTTCATCATCACAGGTCTGTCAAGTTTTTTAACTGATTTGTAGGAGTGTGTTTATCTGTTTGGCTGCTAAATTGGCTACTTGATTTTATGATGCCCATAACACTTTGCCTCAACATAATCACTCTTTGCAGACCAGCTCCCTGCCAGGCCAAATACTGTAGCATGATCCTATGACCCAGCAAATGGAGGCAGATCCTGCCCCTAGTCTGTGTTGCTGGTGGTTGGTGTCAGCCATAAGTGTGCCTCATTCTGCTCAATAACCTGTAACTGGCATTCTCCATCAGGTTGCAGGGCAGATGGGCACCAGTTAGTAAGAGGGAGAGAGCAACAGAGTGCGAAATTAGGTAAAAGCCTGTGAAAAGCTGGGAGAAAAAAATTAGCACAAAGGTCAATATTTATTATTGTTGCTGCTCTAGCCAGTGAACCTAATGCACAGAATTAGGTTAGAATAAATGAACTGAATACAAATTGAAACCCGAAGACAATCAGAGAAAGCCACAGACAGGAATACACACTCTATGAGCCCCGATCTTTCTCATTTATTCATGAAAATACTAATCCTCCAGAAGACACGCACCTACATGTCACATGCTGCCGTCAGTTAATGTACCTCAGGACTCTACTGGCAGTGCCTTTAAGGAGTAACTAAACATCCCACAGCATACTCCAACCATAACATGGTGAATGCTGCACACAGGTAGAGTGAGATGATAAATAAGACAGCGTTGCCCCCAGCAGAACCACAGCAAGAAAAAAGCAAGAGATACATTAGGTGACGGTATATATGCCAAGCTGCACCAGGACAGCAAAGGAAGGGTGGTTATGGTCTCAGCAACATGGTGAAAATATGATAGTGCTGCCTAAGAGTAGGGGGAAGGGCCTGGTTTGGGCATGTGAGAACAACAAGGGTCAGGAAAGCACAAAAGAGAAGAAGAGAGAAGTAGAAGACTGTAATGTCTTGCTACAGTCCCAGCTGCAAGGCAAAAAATTCCCTTCTTTGCCTGTTTTCAGCCTTTGAGAGAAGTGGGAATCCTAAAAGCTCAGGATTTTGTAAAGATTAAACATGAAGTTGCCAAGTGCTCAGTGCTAAGTCCACTCATATAGCGGTAGGGTGGTCTCCAAGGCATTTTCTCTACCTCCCAAGTGTGAGATAGTGTGTGGCACTGAAGAGTGCACCAGTGCTTCTTGTGCCAGTTTGTTCATTACTGCAGTCACTACGATGCACCTTTCCTATAGTCTCCAGCCAGTATCAATTAGCAAATACTAATCTAAAAACTGGAAAAGCATAGACGATATGTAATGGATTTAATAGTGGTCCCACCATGCCTAGAGATTGCAGATCACTTGCTAGTTTATGGAAAGACTAACAGATAGGGCCTGAGGTAAGAGCAAATAGTTTTAGAAGTAAATGCCAAATCACAAAACCTCTTTGACTTCCCAAACCTCAAAAAAATTGCAGTATGATCTAAATGCTGCTTTGCTTTAACACATCTTTGCTAATGGAAAATTATTGTGCTGTTAATGTAAGAAAACAGCAATGTGTCAAATTCTGGGCTTTGAGCAAATTTTCTGATATATTTCTGAAAAAATAAAGAAACCTTCCCCAGTGTGAGCCCATGAAATGTATTGTCTTGTATCTATTACTTCGTTCTCTTAAACCAAGCTTCCAAAAATAGTATCATTCCATATTGTCCATTTCAAACATAAGCAGCCAAATTTTGAAGTGAAAACAAAAGGTCACTTGCAAAAAAAATGCAGATCAATTACATGGCTAATTTTTGTTCATTTACCTTGACAGTACCTACAGAGCAGGCAATTTCTCTTCCAGATGGGCAATTATGTATCACAGAGATAGAGAAATCCAACTGATTTTACACAGACTGTAGCTCTTAGGAATTTGATGCCTTTCTTGTAACTAGAAGCAAAAGGCACAAGAAAAACCTCTCTCCCTACACCTTCTTCACTATGAAATCCATACATTGCTTTATAATCTTGAATTTCTTCAGGAATCAGCTTTGGCTCTGGCAGTTCTTACCAGAACGTAATCCAATAAAATCTAGTTGGTCAGAAACTAATGAAATTACAGCCAAGCCAATCATTCACACCTATATGCTTCTATGAAGATACTTCTTTTTTCCCTGAAGAAGTTTCTGAAATTTTGCTTGATAGTCATTGACAGAGTGGTATCAGGCCTTACAAAAAACCTATAGATAATGCTGCATATTGTTAATAAAAATCTTCTGGTACAATAACTCCATTAGCCCTGCAGTAGCTGCTCCAGATGCAGTGCATGCACTCTTACACCAGGCAAGGCTTTCTTAAAAAGCTGTGAAGGCATGTGGTAATGACATAGCTCCTACTCCCCATCTGCGCCTGGCAGTGATGCTTCAGGCCCTAGGCACCCTCTTTGGCCTCTTGAATTCTTCTGAGGCTGCCAGTGCCACCATCCTCACCCTCTCTCTGCACAAGGGTGTTACATGTCTTGCAGGGAGTATTGGAAATTGCCTCCTTCTGAGAAACAGCACCTTTCAAGTCACATTAGCAGCCATCAGAGGAGTTTTGTTTCTGCCTCAGTTGCTCTCCCTTCGCCCCAGGGCCCCTAGGCAAGGCTGCAGAGCCAGCCCCCTACATTGTGGGTCCTTCCTGCACTATCTCCAGCCCACCAGGATGAGGGAAACAGCCTCTCCAGGCTATAACAGGTTCCTGAGTGCTTACAGCACAGCCTAAATAGAGGATCCTCTCACCAAACATATTTTCTGGTTTTCAGACAAGCACAACTGTCCCATTTTCTCAAGACAAGGCATCACTTCGTACATCATCTCTATAGCAAGTGTTTGCTAACACCTAATAAGTGGATCAGTAAGTCAGTTATCTTCTTTCCTCCTAGGCAGCTCATGTGCAATTAATCATTCCAATGCAAGAGCCAAGATGGGGCAAAAGCTCTCACAGCTGCTCTACCTGGCCATGAAGCCACCACATGCCTATCCATCAAAAGGAGAGAGGCAATGGCAGTGCCACCATTTCTGGCTGAAGGCAGGCATGAGAGGACCAGGAGCAAGCACTGGCACAGTCATGGGCTGGTCTTTCAGCGACTGGCAGGGAGCATGTTGCAGAAGCAGAGACAGAGGTCAGCCCGGGAGTTGGTTCAAGTTTTGCCTTTCTGGGTAATAAGCAATTGGCTCCAGTTATAGGAAAGCCTTCTGAAGGATTCCCAGAAATTAAATACATAAATAATGTACAGCAATAAATTATCAGAGGAGGTGGTTTACACGTAATAAACATCTGACAAAACTCCCTTCTATATTGGGATTTCTGGGGCTTTACTGAAAGCATTCCTTCTTCCCCCGGTATTTCAAAATCAGTCTTTGTTTCACAGAGTTGCCACTGGCCCCTGATAAAACAAGAAAATAATATATAATTTTTAATGTCTTTTTACTTCGGTACCTAAGGAGTAGCAAGAGGCAGAATGAAACCTGCTGCCCAATGCCTACAGTACCAGCCCTTTGAAGGGCTGACAGTTTTCAGGGGCAGAGAAGTGCAGGGAATATGAAGCTTAAGCATTCGTAATTGGTGTGGATACGGTTGGTAAAATGCACTGGAAGTCTAAGTGGCAATATTACAAAACAGGTCACTTCTGTATTTATGCTAATTGCAGAATCATCCCCCATGGTTTTCAGCTGCTGAGCCCTGGCTGTGGGAAAATGCACTGCCCTGTCTCTTGCTGCTGCAGCCCCAAATCATCTGGAGCATCCAGGTACATGACACCCAAGAGAGAAAGCAGAGGCCTGAGAGTAGGGAGCTTCTCCTAAGTTAAACAAAAAGATAAGGAATTCTTCACTTGGGTGAAAGGCAGAGGCTGGAGACAGTGCCTGGCAGCATTGCTCTAAAAAAACAGGCAGAAAGTTTAAAGAGTCTTTTCCATGTGTTTCTACAGACTTTGATGTTTTAGGTTTTTTTCTGCACTATCAGTTTTTTACAGCACCAGGATTTTGCCAACAGTGTGTGATACCAAAGCAGGAGGTTCTGCCAGAGGATTTGCTTGAAGGCAAAAGGAAGAAGTGTCCTTCAATTTTATGTCTGAGAATGAGCAGTTATACAGTCTGCATATTTAATGCACCTTGCATTGTTCCTGCATAATTCTGGCCTTGCTTTGGAAGAAAATACATGACTGATCATCTCAGTTGTGTTCAAAAGGTTTCCATTTCTTGACACCAGCTGACACTTTGTGAATTATTTACAGTGAGACACTGCAGCATGCATTACATTCCTCCTAAAATCTTAACTCTTCAAGGAGAGTTTCTATCTTTCTTGGCACTGGAACAACTCATCCAAAGACAGGAAGCAGGAGCCAAATTCACCCTATGGTCCCTGAAATCAATTGCTGCCATTTTATCAACCTACAGAAACTCAGACAATGTAATAAAACACACTGACCTTTTGAGAATGAGTGATATCCAAAGACTGCATTTTTTCTCAAGCATCTAATCAGGTAACTGCCAAGCTCACAGTGGGAACCTCTGAAAGACAAACAGGTAGAGGTTCTGCTGTGAACATCTTTCTCACCAGCTGCAGAGCTTCAAAAACAGCCATACCAGAGAAGGCACAGCCTGGTTCAGCAGATCCCCACAGTCACACTGATGAATGACTTCCAGGAAAAGATGGTGAGCTCCTGTGAGAGAAGTGAACAGCACTGCCGCATGAGGCACCAGAACACGCATCAAATAACAACCAGAACTCAAAGGTTTCATGCTGAGACATAGCACAAAGTAAGGACATCTATCAATGGGGGTTGTAGGCTAGGACCCCTGTTTCTTGCACCTCTGTCCACCAGGCTCTGGGCCAAGCCTGGGGACAGCTGAGTGCCTCATTCCTACTCATAGCAACTTCCCTATAGCTCAACTTTGGTAAAGGTGGCTGAACAGCTCCTTGTGTATCTCACCAGTATGGATCATAAACATAGACCAAATCTTTTTCTGCTTTTCTGCAAGGATAAGGAAAGTATTGCACAGGAGGGGATTTCCTCTTGGAAGAGAGACAGCATATGAGGTTAATGCCCAAGCACACCTAACTTCAAGCACACCAATGCACTTCAGCACAGATTTCCCCATTCAATGAGAGACTCAAGCTCACAGAAGATTGCTGAGCATACTTGGCTTGCCCCAGGTCACCCAGAAAATCCATGGTAAATCTGGGAGCTGGACAGGGAGCTCATCAGTCTTTATGGACATACAGGACTCTCACATGCTAAACACATCTGAAATCCTAGACTATAATCCCATTTCATGTACTTGCTTTAGAAATACAGTATTTTATGCATCACTTTGCATTACCTGTTCATAATTCAAAAATTTTTATGCCCCAAAGATGACATGTTGTGCAATGCAGCAGCAGCAAAGGACAATAAAGTCACGCTGATTTTTTGGGCAGTTCAGTTAAGGGCTGAGGTGCAACACAGAAAACAGGTACTTGCTTTCTGTGATCTTGCTGTGCTACTAGACCAGTAGAGCAGACCAAGAGGTGTAGGTGGCTTGCAAGCCTTATCACTTTGAGGCAAAGGTGAAGGCTAAAGCAGGGGCTTCTTCAGTAGCTATTGCCTGACATATGGGAACATGGGAGATCACAGCAAGCACGTTTAAGAGTGTTTTTTTATTTGAATAATAATGGCTTTAATGAGGTGCTTTAATGAATCCTCAGTCTCTTAGGCTAGTATGTGGGAAATTACTGTGCCCAGAACATACCAACTCACCTTTTATTATCTGTAAGTCAACAGCATAGACATTCTCATTAGGAAGGTTCATCACAGCCAATATAATATGAAGAATAGCATCTCCTAAAGACCACACAATATTCTCTTCCCTGCCTAAGATGCATGCACAGCCCCTGTCACCATGGCATTTCATGATACTCACAGTACAGTGCCATTGCTTAGTCCCCTTCTACAACCAGAGGAGCTGAAGCATGGAAAACCCTCAGTTACAAGGGAATATCAAGCACCAAGCTTCAACTTTAGACAGCAAATTTAAATCCAAACAGTCACATAATTTGTAAACAGGCCTTTGCCTCTTTGAAAGCCAGCTCTTTGGAAAATAGAAATGCAGGGGCTATTTTAAAATGTTGCCATCAGTACCTTGCTCGCAGTGATGTAGAAAACTGGTCATGAAGCAGCAGTGTGAACTTGCAGGAATCTGGAGGTGCAGGATAGGCACCATGCCTCCCCTTCCTTTCTTTTCAAAGTGCCTCTGTTTTCCAGATGATAGCATTTGTTAAATCCCAGTTTATGGTGACTAAGAGGTTTAAAGGCTGAAAAAATGGCCTAAGGGTGAGAAACTCCAGCTCAGTTCAGCCCTGGGTCACTGCATTGATCTGAGACTGAGGACAAGAGCCTGACCTTTCCAAGCTATTATATGTCTTGTACTGAAACACAAGTATTGTAATTGATGTATTGTTTATAAATGCAATTGATTTTAAAGAGCTCAGAACCTCTCAGATGAAGCCACTAATAGCAAGCAAAGCTGTTATTGCCATTCTAAAAATTGCTGAAACAAAAGTAATGCTATAAAGAGCAAAGCCCTACCCAGCAGTCTAACTAGGATTTCTTTTTGTACGCTATTGTTCAGAAAACATATATGAAATATTATGCAATTTATAACCTGCTCTGATGAATCAGGTGTTATGAAGTGAACATGGCCCTATGTCCACACAGAAAAGTGTATGTGTGTGTGCATGTGTGTTATTCATGTACCTGAACACATGTTAAAAGACATGGGTGCAACAAGGTAAATGCAAGTACATCATTTAGAACAGGTCAGATACCAGGCTTCACACACGTATGTATGCAGAAAAATCTTCTTTGTCTTCACCAGTTTCACAAGCTTTATGGCATATATCCTTGTGGAGGAACTTATGTCTAACTATGCTACAATATGCAGGTGTATAATGGAAAAGGGAAACAGTATTAAAGAACCTAAATCTGGCCAGTAAAACATGCTGCGGTCTTCCTGGCAGCCTTTCTGAGAGCAACAGAACAGGTTTAATTGGTCAGCCATCCACAAAAAACTTAAAAAAACTAATTATGTTATTTAACTACAGTATCTAGCATGTCATCTGTAGACCAGCTCCTTTCTGACAGAGCACAAGCTGTGACAGTCTCATATTTTATGCATAGTAAACCTCCTGTCCTCCTGTAAATCTATCCATCTGGTATAAATTAGAATCTCTGTGAGGGGAAGTTTTGGCTCTTGTTTATTTATTCTTCACAGAAGAAAATATAAATATACTCTTTCTCTTTGGAAACTGGACATGGACAAAATATGGTAATGCAAAGAAAGAAAAAGTACAGCATTAAAACCAAGTATAAGTGAGATAGAAAATGATTTTTTTCCTACCATTTCACACAGCAGACAACCAGAGGCCATTTTACATCTTTATATTCTCTGAACAGCAAAAAGTATTTCACATACCAAATCCTGGGCAGAAATGACTAGAAGGAAACTCAATAAAGTTGTATATCAGCTTACCATGTGGGTTTTGTGCTGCAAAAGTGACTTATCCCTACGTCATGCATCATGATCTGTCAGATGTAGTTTTAGTGGCTCAAGCCCCAGCTGTTGCCATTCAAAGAACAGGATTCAGGCTCTGCACATGTTACAGCACAGGCTGCAGGTCCCTGGCAGCTCAATCCCATAGAACCCAGCTATATAAAGGAGCCTTATATCTTGGGCAACTCAGCAGGAAAAAAAGCTTTTGCTGATAAGTGCAACCATGTTTTTCTTTTCTCTTCCAGAATAGATATTAGTAAATTGCTAAAAGTTGTTTTGACAACACTGTTAAAGGACTGCTTTAAACCAGCTCTTCATTCCACAGGCTTGCTAGGCCTGGAAATAGAAAAATATACCTATAGTTTTATTGTGCTGGTAGCTTATGGCCTCGGTCCAGCAGTCCCTGAGGAGGACCATGTTGATAATGCTGGGCTGAGCCTTAGCTCTTGAGACATACCCAGACACTTTACTGATAAACACAAACAAGCAGCCCACAATAATACTGATTTCTGATGCCAATGACAACATCATTATTACTAATATGAGCACCAGCATCAGAAATTTGCTGAGCATCTCAGAAATAATTAATGCTGACAACAACTTGCTAGCGTTGCCACAGTCTGCCAAAGGAAATATTTCAGGAGCCTGGAGCTGGCATGGGGGACAGGAACATCGTCCCCCATGGTGTCTGTGCCAAAAGCTGCCAACACTGCTGCAGCATTTCACTGAGGAATTAACGCCTTTTTCCCTTTCAGGCAATGCAATCATCAGCTCTCAGGGTCTGCCACCCACACAGGAAGAATGAATACCAAGCCTTGCAGAACAGCTCCTGGAAAGGCTGACCTCAGATTTACATGCTGCCCAGGACAGCAGGGCTTGCTGGGCAGCCAAAAAAGCTGCAGTAAAGCAAGGGGCTGAGCTCAAGCATCTCACATGGAGCCCGTCACAAAACACACGGTGGGGAAAAAACCTCTCATGAAAATAGAGGTTTCTCCAAACATAAAAGGGCAACTATGCAATTGTTTGGTTTATTTTGCCGGTCATAAAATCAGGTACTGTCACCAAGAAGTATAACGAAAGTTAAAAGGTACATTGAAGAATGGCATTACATGTATGAAAACATGTATTTCTGTAAATATGTGTCTCAAAGTGTTGATTTCCACTCTGTTGCTATCAGTAGTTACACACATATAACAAATGCCAGAGTGTGAGGAAAGCTGCATTTATTCACACTGCTGTTTGCTGAGTTTCATTTGTTTGTTTTCCAGTTTTTTGTCCAGTGTCTGACAAACAACATCATGATTGCCAAGGATTCTGGTGAGAGTAGCAGCAAAGCTTCTGCAATGTCACCCAGTGTGGCCAGTAATAGTTTTAATCTCATAGACAAGCATCTAGCTGCTGCAGTGCCCTTTAAATCAATGTGCTAGGTTCATGCATTAATATTTAATATTGAAAAGCAATATAAAAATGTGGCAATGCTGCACATAATTTTAACTCAATATGGTTACACAAAAGCTGAATTTGGCCTGCTGTACTGACTTTTGCAATTAAATATGGAAGCCCAAATAGCCCAGCTGCTGAATGTAAGGAAAAACCAAATATGTTGCTATGAGGAAGATATATCCAAAGACAGAAACAATAATTGTTTGAAAAGATAGGTGGAAACCTGAAATAAAAATATGTATTTTTGTGTAGGCTAAGCATTTGGAAAATGCTCATGTGGTGCTATGGCAGTGTTTCTGTTACAGAAAGTTGTATTTTGAAGAAGAAAGACAAAAGCCAGCTTGTGGTAATGTGAGTGAATCTCAACAATAATCAGGTTCATTGCAGCAAGGTGCACCCAGTAGTTTTGGGGCTTTTGTTTTAAACAGGCCACTGACTTTGGTGTTTTCTCAAGTGCTTGTAAATTAGGTCTGTACCATATTTGCTGTATGAGGACAGACTGTGTGTGCATCTATTACCCACATAATGAATGTCAGAAAAGCAGAGTTCAAATTCATGCTGCAGCCAATTAAAACTGGACTGGAAGATGTGCCAGGGGACTGTACAGCAGGCACAGCTCCCTGCTAGTTACTGGCAAAACATTTCACCCATGGCCTGTGCTTTCAACTGTGGACCCACGTGCAAGCCCTCTGCAAGTTCTCAAAGCAAACACACTGTATGCTGAGCATTTCCCCTGCCAGGCTTCAGCAATGGTTTGGTTTGCCAAGTGCTGTGCTCAGAGGGAGTTCAGACTACAGTGCAACTGAAGCACAAGATTGTTTCTGGGCAAGACGTTCCCAGTCCACAAATGCTTCCCACTTGCTCGGATGCTCAGCCCTGAGAGAGAAATCCTGTGAAAATCAGTTTGCCCTGATTAAAAAAACAACTCGGATAACTCAAACCTTCTAAAGTGTCTTACAGTCAGCATGTTCTGAAATACACCTGAGAGTGTCTCTAGGTTCTCATACCCATTGTAATCTGTTGTCACCCCCCTGCATTACCACTCACCTTCACTTTCATGCTTAATAATTGTGAGCAAGTTCCAGTTCTGAAATAGTGAAGTACTAGGAGGCAGATAACTTTTCCCTAGTCAAGAAATTAAATATTCATGCCCCAGAGCTGTATTACAATTTGTTTCCCACAAAGTTCATAACCCCTCAATGTAAGTTATGCATGCAAGTTTCCATTATTGCCTTTCTTTGCACCATCCCCAAACACCATGCAATATTGGCAACCCCAAACTGGTCATATATTCCAGTTGCTCCAAAATGTTCAGAAGTTAAATCAAAGAGGCACTGAGGTCTTTGCATTTCATGTGGAGCTTTTCCCTTGGAGATGCTAAAAGGTTCAGGGACTAACAAGAGCAGGATTGCAGAACTGAGCAGCAGCAAACGTGAAGCAATCAGTTAGACAACACAGTAAGCAGTAATCTCTTTTAATACTAGTTTAATCAAAATGAAGGATCTTCCCTGCTCCAGACGTAACACTTGATCAGGATGGCATTGTGTATTTGGATCACATTAGGGTGAAGGATGGAACCCCTAGAGAGTAAACATCCCTATCCCTATAGACACTTCACGTCAGAATCTCTTCTTTTACAGCTGTACTTTACAATGGTCCAGCTTGTGTTTCACAGGTTGCTTCTCTGAGGAAGGAAATAGCAGTGGACAAAACTGCTACAGAAGCATCCAGGGAAACCAAGGTACTTATAATTTCAGGTTTTGTGCCCCTGCATTATGATTCAATACTTCCCAGGAGAAATGCTAGTGATGCCTTACCCTACAGCACAGGAGCAGTGATGTCTCATGCTCACTGACAGCTGTGAAAGTAAAATTTGCATCTCTTTCATTAACAGCAGCCAGGAGGAATTATGTACAAATGGATAAAGGCACCCTCAGCCTGCTATTGGAGGCTAATATGTCATTGCTATTGGCCTATATAATCTCTTACCTCCATAAAAGATCATCACACCCTCACATCTATATCCAGCTCCATCCAAAGTTTATCCGTATTTGTAATGCTGGGCACTGCTCCTCAGCAGGTGGTAATAAGAAGTGAAATAAAGGAGCATTGACACCTGGGCAGCATAAAGAGGGTGGCCAGAAACAGCACTTGGGGGATGCTGAGAAATGATAGCAAACAGAAGATGAAAGCTGAGTTTCTGCAGGCAGGATGCTGGGAGGAGGAGGGTGTTACTCATTACCTCTGAGACATCTCAACACATGAGTTGTTTTCTCTACCCTCTTGAAATTTTCAAATCTCCCTTGCTCAGGATTGAGCACCAGGTTTTGGGTGGACCATGGCAGCGCCAAGGGTGCTGCCCCAGCAAAGGTCTCCTATCTGTGGCCTGTCCTAACTGAAATGGAGGACTGTGAGACAAGAACAAAACCAGAAGAGATCTAATGTCTGTTCATGAATATCTGTGAGGCTGAGGCTCCAGTTTACCCAGGACTCTGGGCAGACACTTCAGAGGTAGAAGAATGTTCTTTCTTTATCATCGGCAAAAACAGTGTTATCACCCCAATCTCCACACCTTTCAGCAGCACTTCAGCTGTAAAACCCAAGGCTCTTTCTGATCCTGCTTTATTCCCACAACTTCTCTGCCAGTTTAAGGACCCTGACATGCGGCCTTTGATGCAGTCCCTTCCTGGAACCACTGGCAATGGCAGCAGGCTTGGGACGGGGATGATTCGCATAGTCTCACCCAGGTCCAACATCATGGCATGGTGCTAGGGCTGACACGGGAAGAACAGGGTGCTTGACACAAGAGTCTCTTGTCTTGAGGATGTTAAAGCAGCAGCATTGTTCAAACATTTGAACATTCCTAGGATATTAAAAGCATGGGGAGCACTTATGCATTGGCAGTATAAAAATTATATCACTGCTTTCTCAAAACAAAGCTTATTTTCATAACTTTTGCAGCTCCATAATGCCACACAAATAATGTCTTCGTCCTGGGCCAACAAGAAGGCCAGATACCTATCCTCTTCCATGGACCTTCTCCCCTCCTCCTGCAGTGCTATACCCAGGACCATCAGCCCTTCATGCACTCCCCTGCATTTTGGACAAAATTCCCAGAGCAGCATCACATAGGCCTCCCACCACAGGAAAGGATGAAGGTTTTCACTAACAAGTTTGCTGTGTTCAGTTATTGTTTCCATTGATGCTTTCACAGATCCAAAGTTACTGTATTTTTGTCCTCTCAGATGCAGTGACCCATATTAACCTTCTTCATGCAAATCAATCATCTACTTATTTCCCTCCACATGTGCTGCCTTCAACAACAGATTAATAATGAAGACAGTTAGACAGACAGAAACCACATGATTAGGCCTTCGCCTCAGAGGGCACTGTAGTATCTGGCCCACTTTTCTTCCTTTTATCTCTGTTCTTAAGCATTGCCTTTCTCAAGGATAACAAAAAAGGCAAGGAGAAGCAGAGGAAAAGATTGTCTTGCAGTTTTTATGCTTAGGCTCAGCTATAGAAGTAATTTCTGGCACTCACACACAAGGCTACAGTCACAGAAAATTGCTTGATTTACGCTTGTCTACTACATCTTAGCAATTTCCCAAACACTGTTGTGCCGTGGGGCCACAGTGCCTGGCATCTGTCAGCTGGACAAGCTTGAGCACACACGCTTTGGGAGTGTCATATTTTAAATATGACTTTGTCTACAGAAAAGGAAAAAAAATTGCCTGACATGGAAATGAAGACTCAGAAAGAAATTTTTTGGAGGTAGAGGTGTCAGAGGGCGAGAGGGAAGGTTAATGAAATGTGTGAGGCAACAGAAAGGATTCTCTATTTTTCCCCAGTGATAGCTGGTCATTTGCACTGAAGTGAGTGAAAAAAATTCAAAATTAATAAAGCATTAGATACCAGACACTAAGTCAGAAATACAGTACTGGAGCAGAGTTGTGTAGAGAATGAAATAGAGCACAAGTTAACAATCTGATTTCTATCAGAGCAGAGCACTGATTCCTCATGAGGTTTCCCTCTGTGGCTCTGCCCCTTTCATTCATAGGTTGCCTAATTCAGTGTTTAGTGGTGTTAAAACAACCTCATACTCTCCTTCTTATCTTAATGCACAGACTTCCACTCCTCCAGCAAGGGAGTAGGGGGCAAAGAAAGCACAATTATTGCTGCATCTTCAGATATGCTGTCTTTGTGCCAGCATGGGTGATGTGTTGCCCCAGTGGCCCTTCTCACTGCTCATGGTTTGTGTCTCCAGTAGCATTTATTAATCCTAAGGGCAGGTGCTGTCCAGGGAGTGACACGTATATTAAATGTTTGGGAATGTGCCAGGCTGTGCCAGGGTACAGGAGCTGCTGCCCCTCCAACATGGGCAATGCAAGAAATCTCTCCCGCCACCCGTTGCTGGAGTCCTGCCATGTGTCTGTGCATGTACTGACCAGCAGCAGCACCCACAGCCCAGATTCCACAGCCTGGCACAGCCAAACACGTCCGGCAGGTTCAAAGTAGGGCATACATTTAAGCACATGACTGAACCAAGACCTACACACCCACAGTAAAAGTGGTCACCTTACAGCCTGCCTCTCTTAACAGCAGCACACCAGATCCCACTACTACATAATATTTCACTTACAGATTTACTTTAAAACCTGGTAAGAGCTTATACTTCCCCTGAGGGCAATGAATATACTGAAAAACTAAGTATATAACTCAGTAACACAGAAGAATTGAGAAATTATGTTCATTATGGAGCTTAATTTTAAAAAAGAGACTATTTTAACTAAAGCAACCTTCTTTAGAACTGTTTCGAAAATTACTGGAGAAAAGCATTATCCAGCACCTCCATGTTCCTCTTCGATTTAAGGAAAGAGCTTTTGCAGGATCCAAAACAATAACTAAACCACATTGCGAAGATAAAAACTGCAGTTACAGTGAAACATATAATTTAAAGAGCTGTGAGTTTTGGCAGTGTTATAAGCTTTCATTAGTCAGGGCACAGGCCAACTTCCCACCAAATGGGATTATGAAGAAACTTCTTTCTGGACTGGTTAATTCATGATTACCCATTTCAGGACCTTTTCATGTGTGTCTCAAAGCTTCTTCAATCATTGCTGAATACTGGATTAGACAGATCGACAGCTCATCCACTATGGCTATTTACAGTCTCCTATTCCAAGCAAGTATGAATGCAAAACCAACCGAGATTCTGCTTAAAGAATAGATTATTTTTTTAAATGTATTTAATCGATTTGTATTAGTTACTACTGGTAACTAGTACTGGTACTAGTACTGATACTAATACTGGTTAGTATTAGTTTGTGGTTCCCTAACAAGGAGGTTATTTTCTAGATATTAGTTGACACTGAAACGTATGTGTAATTGTTACAAGGTTCTTGCCTGGCCATGTGAATGACAGAGAATGTGTGAGAGTATTCATTGTGCTTCAACCTTCAGTTCTGCAGGAATTAGAAAAATCACACTTTCATTGACACTGGAGAATTTCGCATTAAACACATGAAATCCTACTGGTAAAAATGGGTAATGATCAAATTAGTTCACTCAGAACAGAATGCCTTTACTGTTGTACCCAGCAACACAGAAATGCTCAAGCTGAATATAAAGTCCTCTGTATAAAGCATTCATAAACAATTCCCAGTGCTTCATTCAGTACTGCTACCATACAAAGCATTAATTAGCGTTCTTGGATATGTGAAATATCTAGAAGACCTTTTAACTTTCACATAATGCTATTTCTGTACAGGCATAATTATCACAGAAGATACTGCTTACTTATTTTACTACATGCTTAGTATAGCTCGTTTTGAATTTTGCAAAGTGAAACACCTCAAAAGTCATTTGAAGACATTAATGTTACATTTAAAACATAAAGCTGCGCTCGGTTCCTATTCTTCTTGGCCTGGATTATTTAGAGATAAGTTTTAAAAAACAGGAACCTTTATTTTCAGTTTCTGTTCTTGAACTGGTACTACATGGATTTTACATATTTGAAGACATTCAGGTCTTCCTTATTCATGAAGCTGGCTACTCTGCAGCAGTGATTTTTTTCCCCATTAGTGCTGTGGTGCAGAAGTTGTGCTGGTTTGGACAATGAGCTGTGTACAGTTGTGATACTGAGTGCTACCCAGCTGCAGTGCTTGTTCTCCTTGTGCCAGCATCCACCAGAACTTTGCTGCTGTGTGTCTCAGGGAGGTTCCAACTTCCATCATTCTGTAATAGTGAGGAAACAAAGCAAAAGGGATCGCTGGGTTGAGACACTCAAAACCACTAAATGGTATTGGAGGAAAGGGGAAAGGGAGGAGAAGGGAATTTTTTTGAGGAAAGAAATGAAGTATCTGCACTGCATTTTATTATTCACCTTGTATCTGTTGCAACTGCCTTTACAACTTGGTCATCAAGAGTTGAAATCTATGTCCTGCCTACAAAAGGTTGTGCCTTCATTATAAGTTCGTTTTGTGTGATGTCCGCACAGGGGAGCCTGTAAGACAGAGTGTTTTCTACAGCAGCACTGACAACAGTTAAGTTTGGGAACAGGTCTATATTGGCCATCAACTGACAAAGAGTCTGCTTGAAGTATGCTGGTGGCAAGCCCTAAGCTTCAATTGGCAAATGAGTCATGCCTTATCATGAGTCATTGTCTCCTATTTCTTAGATCTATTTCTTAGGATGAAAAATCTTCATTGATAAGAAATTGATTCCTGCAGCAGAGCTGAACTGCTTTCATCTGAAATGAAGACTTCATATCTGAGACTTTGGCTATTAAAACATTGTACTTCCGTTTTCACATCTGTGATGCTTGTAATAAAAAGGTATGCAGAGAAGAAGCCTTCTGGGATGGGTCCCTGGTGCCAATGTGAGTACTAGGGACTTGTGGATGCAGGCACTCAGTTAATATGACTCAGAAAGGTTTCCTGGTGGGACTGTATACACTGCTGCAGCCAGCTGCCTCCAACAGGCTCACAAGCATTTGGGGAGAGACCTTCCCAGAGGTCAGTGCAAACGTCTGCCCAGGTGCAGCAGCCAGAGAGCAGAGAAGAGCTGGAGCCACAGGGGCTCACCGTGTTCCACCACTGTCCTGTTACACTGCTGTCATACTGCTGGGCTGCAAAGACAAATTGGGGGCAGAGGGGTAAGGCTTCCTGTTTGTGTGGGTGTCTGTGGTGAGGTTCAGCCAAGGACGGTGCTGAGGTCACAAGTAACTGAGGGCATAATTGTACAGAAATAACTTCAATCTCAAAAAAATCCTCAACATCTGAAAAATATTTTCCAAATAGTTCCTGACTGCCTAAAATAAAACCCTGAGGACTAACCTATATTAATTCCACCTTTTGGCATCTCAGGCTAGTTATATCTCATACATTTATCCTGAACTAAATACTGCTTGCATTAAACCAGTATTAGTTTGGTGTGCTGGATGTAGAGACCAGTCAGAGTGTCAATGACCTAAGGTTAAACATAAGTTCTATTTATATATTTTCAAGTGATCAAGTTAATCTGTGCATACATCTTCAGTGTGACAGTCACTAATATGCCAAAGCAGTTCAAACCGACCCCTTTGAAGGAGATATTACATTTCCTGGAAGGAGCACAGATCTATGAAGATAACAATGACTGCCATAAGGCTTTACTGTAACTTGTCAACTCTAAGGCACCATGAAAATGGAGCAGAGCATAAAAGACATTCCAGCCTAGCTTCTAGCAAAGCTTATGAATGGATTCTTGCTAAGAACTGTGAAAATGCAGAAGACGGCAAAGTGACTAAAGCAGAAAGAGTGGATTATAATGCTATTCATAGTCATTTGCTTGGTGATAAATTAAGTAGTTTTTTTCAAGATGTGTACATAGCTGTATGATACCTTTTAATAATACAAAAAATTTAACATTTGCCTGCAATTCAGTGCTCCCTCTTTCAGCTGACAATAAAACAGGGGACTTGGCTCAGTTTTACGTAATTATCTCTATGGGCACAGTTGTCTGAAACCCTGGAAGTAACCAAGGTTTTTTTCCTAGCTGTTTCTTATTACAGAATTTAAAAATAAAGGATCCAAGGAGACAGGCCAACTGCATTATTAACTTCTGTATCTGCAAGAAGTGTACTACAGCCAAATAATTTGAACATTGACAACATATTATCTTTTGGAACACAGCATGAAGAAAATCTTTTCATTTACAGATTAATAGCAAAGTGGGGTGAAATTTACTTCTAAATAATTGTTCAGTTGAGATACTAAATTATGCAGCAAAATACACCATAGATACTCATAATTTGATCCTAAAGACTACAACAAATTCTGAATCACTTTTCTTCATCTACCAAAAAAGTTTCAGAACCATAAAAAATTCATTTTGCCAAATGTGAACATGCACAAATACCAAGGCATCCTCTCCCAAGACAGTTATGCCTGCATTTTGCTGCTAAAATGCTAAACATACTTACCAGTTATTATCATCTACTTCTGAATATCAGGGCAATTAGAAAAACCTGATTTTACATGCACTGGAAAATACAAACTACATTCCTTGAAGAAAAAAGTTGAAGTCTAGGGTTTGTTTCAGCAAACTATACAATTTGTTCAATAATCAAAAAAGTATTTGTCTGGAAACACTTAATAGTCAAGCAGAGAATTATAAAGCCATTTAATTCCATCATATATTTGATCTCAGGCCTGAGTGCAGATTATGAAACTGAATTAGCAATTGAAACCTGCTCATGTTGTTCTATTCCCTCCTATTTTTTACTTTGCAGAAATTTATGTTGGCAGTTCAAGGTCTCGGGCCTGCTGAATGGCTAGACAACATTTGTTTATATCAATAATAATGTAGGCTGAGAAACACAGTAGTGTTTGTGCATGCAGCTATTAAGATCTTTGTACTATTTGAACTCCATTGAAGAACCATTTTAAATAATAATCTGAAAATTACAATGGCAACTTTCATTTTAGACAGCAGAAAGTATACTTCAGTAAGTCGTACAGATAGCAAGGAATAATTAAGAATTCATCTTTGAACTGATGACATATAAAATACATGCATTCACCCCACCCTACTCAGTGTAGGAGGAGTATCTCACAGACTGGTCCGGACTCTTCTCTGGTCCTGTGTCACCTGCTTTATTCAGCACCAAAGGCAGATGTAGTCTGCATTCAATCAGTCCACAGCAGGAAGATGAAATTCCCTCTCCAAAGTGAACAGGCCAGGCTACAATCACTTTCCTTCCCCCACAAGCATCAGGTACCCCCTCTCTGTGACTAGAGAACAGGACCTTTCCTCCCTACAGCAAACTTCAATCTCATAGGTTCCACAAACAGCATGCTCCCTCAGGCATGAATGTTTTGCTTTTTTCTTCTCCCTTTAACACTCTGCTGGGAGGCCTGGGATAGCTGGGATACCTGCAAGCCATTGTCTCAGAGCATCTCCAGGTCCTTGCAGACCTTTACGGAATCAGTTATGCTCCGATGGCATGCTCCCAATTTCTTTCTAAGCCCTGTGGAATAAACACCCCACTTTAAAAAAGAAGATGCTGCACTAGTTGCACAGTGACAGCAGTTGAAGATACTGTACTGTGTAATGACTGGGTCCCAAAACATAGAACTGGTAGAAAATATTGCCCTGTGTTTACCCCAAAGAGAGCTCATAGATTCTAAATTACAGTTGTAGATCTGGCTTGTGGGCTTCGGGCTGGTTAGCTAGCACTCTCAATCTTTCTCCTAGATGGCCGAATCAATAAGATTTTACTCTGTGCAAACATTACTTCTTGAGTGTTTCCCTGAGTTTTGCTTTAACTGTTACCTTCCCAAATGCAAAACTGTGGACTCACAGTCAAAATCAGGGAAAAGCTTGCAAGAGGGGAACATTGCACTCCACATCTGCTGTGCAGGACACAAAGTGCTCTGCTTTTCCTGACATGACACTGCTTGTCACCAGCAGACAAAGTTTATTCATTTATTAATTTTATAGGCATACGAACATTTTCCTATGTAAATCTTACTATGACAGGCCTTTTTCCCCCATCCTCTGTCAGATTTCTTCCAGTGGGTCAGCAGTGATGCTCTCTTTTCTGGACTGAATTTTCAAAATATGCCCCTGTAGGGGACATCTTTGAATAGCTTAGTCAGAATTGAGTTTAACAACTCACTTTTGACCCTGGAACATGGAGGACTTGAGTCAGCAAGTCTACGATGACCATGTTCCCACAGACTTCTTCACTTAAAGAAAAGGCATGGACAGTAACGAGTTTGAGAGAGTTACTTAATGACAGTAGAACATCTTCCCTCATTTATTGAGAACGGCTTGGCAAAGAGCACAGCTGATGTAGCAGTTGCTTTATTTGCTTTCTCTAAAGTTAAAGCAAAAATTTAGGCCTTCCTCTTCTGCTTTAGATGTAATCACATTTTAGAAAATAAGTGCCTTCCCTGGCAGAAGCACAGTGTATCAATAGATCAATTTGTTTTCCTTGGAGGTTTCTGTTACACCTAATTGAAAATTGAATTTTTACAGATAAAATATCCTTCTGGAGCAAGAGAAGGAGGGCCTTTGGTGTTGGGGGCTTTTCTCCTCTGTTGTTATTCCCTACAACTCAGGAATGAGAAGCTCACTGTATCCAATTCCAGACATTACAGCCAAGCACAAGCTGTTCTTTTGTTGCTGCTGCACCCCTTGTATTTTGAGCTACACTGCTTCCCAGAACTGCAGTGCATATACCCACACAACTGCTGCCAGCTCCTGAGTCACTGGGAAATAAAAAACAAAGCTGTGACTCAGCAAAATGACACTCAAACTGGAAGAGACTATAATAGGCAACACAAAGAGTAAATCTCAGGTAATTCAAAGCTCAAAGGACAATAGACATCAAACAAAATCACCACTTTTCTACTGATATTCTTCATTAAAAGGGTATCATCTATCATACCCAGCTGTTACAGCAGTTAAAGCAGCTACAAACACATCATCTCAAATGCTACCACTTCTTTCTTTCTTCCTACATGCACAACAAACCTAAAATAGATAACTGTATTAGTGCTTGATTTTTACAAGGTATTGTTCCTGCCAGCCCAAGATTTCTGTCTGTAAAATCTTCTTGATGTGCAGGCTTCAGCTGAGCCTGACTTTGGTCAGCCAGTCAACTACCCTGTCAAATTCCCAACTTGGAGACTTCAGCTCTTTGCTGATTTCAGATGGAATCCAGGTAGCATGAGAGTTCTAACCTTCCCCTTCTCTGGCCACCTTAGCAAAGCAGGAGAAACCAGGGAGAGAGGGAACTTGCAAAGAGCATGTGGTTTATCCTTCCTTCCACAGGCAGGTTAAGAAATCTCTGAGCCCATGGCAAGCCTTGGAAGGAGAAAAGTGGAAACATGATTTCATTACTTGGGGAGCTTCATTTCTGAGGATCCTATAGAAGCCAAAAGAGTTTCCACACACACCAAGAGGGTTCTGGGCCAGACCAGCCTGGTGTTGCCAGCCATCAACTTCTTCCTCAGCTTTCTTTTACCAAAAGCAGCAAAGACCTCACCTCACACAGCAAAACATGAAAACTTACTCCCATGCACTAATTAGTCTCAGTGGAGAGCAAATCTCAAAATGTCAGCTCCTGCAAGCCACGTTGACCTATACCAGCTGAGGATCTGCTTTCTAAAGGCTCTCAAGGGGACATTAATTAGATCTGAGTGTGACATTCTCCATCACAGCTGCCTGTTCAAGGAGAGCTGTAGTGTAAGGAGCGAACAGGCAAGTTAGTGCAAGGTTGAAAACACTAAGTGTTTCAATGTCTAAACATTATGTTTTAGGGTATTTCTATCTCAGTGGTAGTCAAGGGAGGAACTGCAAGACCACTGTGAGACAGTTGTTTCCTACCCTGGTACAGAGCAGTCTGTAACACTGGGCACACAAGTCTTGCTTTTGCTCATTGTCTTTTGAACTTGTGCTTTTTGCTTAGAGTTTTGAGTAATGAACTTTTAAGATCAGAGAAACCCCCTACTCCATCCAGAAAGACTGAAAGAAAGCAAAAGTGTGAGGAAAGCATTTACAGGATTGTTCCTTTGTTTTCTGATGTACATTTTCAGAATAAGGGTCTTATCTCAGACCTCCTCCATGTCACATCTTGGTGACACATCGCTTCCACTGGCCTCCATTTCACATTACCAGTGGCCATAGCCAGATGCCCAAGCCAACCGCAATCACTGAAAGCCACAGGCTGGCCTCCAGTTTGTAGTACCCAGCTGAGTCTCTTTAGATAACATCACTTCAGAGTTTGCTAATCTGTTGAGCTTTGCCACTGCCCGTACACAGCTGCCACGCCCTTTTGGATCACACTTCAGAAGCATTAAAAGGGACTCTGCTGCTGCAGTCCCCTTATAAAACATACTCCTTCACCGGAACTTGGTGCAGACAATGACACATTTACTGTAGCATCTCATACACTTCCAGTTGCTGACCTGTGCCCAAAGTTTTTCTAAAACACAAGTGGCAGGGCTGACCTATCTCTGCATCTTTCTATGTTCATCAGACACCCTAAGCAATAAGATGAGGAGGTGCAAAAGAAACCTGCCTCCTGCCCCACCTCTGCACTAGGTCCCTGCCTGCCTCAAGCTCAGTAACAGCCAGGTGGCACACAGCTGCTTCTCGGTGTGCCCAGAGCACAACTGTTGTTTTACAGTGGGAGATGGAGGTCAATCAAAGGGTCTAAACCCAGAGCTGAATCCTCCAGAGACCATGGAGCTTGCTGGTCTAGGGGCTTTCTCCCATTGCACCAGGAAGGCTGAAACTGCTCTGCTGCAATTTGAAGCTACAAAGGTTGGCAAGCCCGGTCCAGCTTCTGAAATCCTCTATCTTCTTCTCTTTAACTGGAGAAATGAAGGAGACAATGCAATTTTTAAAGAGAGAGAGAAGGAACTTCAGTGACCCAGACAGCAGAGCTAAAGCAGATGGTGAGATCTGTTGCAGGAGGAGATAACCACAAGGATTGTAACAGCAAACCATGAGCCCTGACTAATATCAAATAACTACTAAAGCAGAAGGATCAGTCTACAATCAAGTGACATACTAAGGCTGAAGTTCATGAAAGCCATGTTTTGCTGATGCTTCTGTAAGGAATACAGGCATGGCAACCAAAAGAAAAGAAAAAAGGTGGCTGGGTAGTTTTGAGGAGCTAGATTCAAAAGGATTTTTGGTGTCAGCTTCCAACAACCAGTGTAAAAAAACAGAGACCTATTACCTCACTAGCTTGTTGGAAATTAGGCTGGGTAATATGCACAAATCCCGTTGCAAAATACAAAATGCCCACCCAAAACCACGTGGACACTCGGGTGTGCGAGCAGCAGCAGATGCTTTTCTCTTTAAGACCTGAAGTCTCAGAGCATTAGCAGCTAAGATTTGTCGAGGCCTCATATAAATAGAGTCAGGGTGATTTTTATGGGAATCGTGCCCTCTGCTGATGCAGGTGAAACACTTCACCGAGGTGCTGCTGCTAGCTGAAGCATGACTGCCTTAGTAAAACATGTCTTACTTGGGAAAGGGTTGGTGGGTTTGTTGGTTTGGTTAGGTTTGTTCTGGGTTTTAATGACACTTTTCAACCAAGCCCATCACAGACATCTCCTGACAAGGACTGTGCGGGAATGCACTAACCTGGAAAAAAGTTTTGCTGGTCACCATTTACGAATTTCACCCCTGGGATGAGTGTGAACAGAGCAGGGCCATGTGTCCACCTCCCTCTGGTGTCCATGTACCTGAGATAAGCAGTGGCTTGAGCAAGCAGGAGCAGACGAGGCCATGCACTGAGTTGCTCCATTTGCAGATTTTTAGTGTCTGAATTTAAAAACAGAGCAGGAATGAGAATAAAAACAACAAAATAAATTAAATCTATGCAATAAATTAAAACTTCACAAAGTTCTGGATTTCCTCATTGTTCTTTGAGACATTTGTCTTTTCCAGATCATGCTTCTAACACATATTTTGTCTCCCAAAAGAAACCAGAGGAGGCAACAAAACTGTACTTGTCCTACCAAATGAAATATGCCATATTTGACATAAATAATATGCCAAAATAGCAATATAGAGTAGACAGGACCTTTCCCTTAAGTAGTTTTGTTTAAGCAAGTATCTCTAAGCAAGTGTGTTATCTCCTTGTTGTTTCCTTTTCTATGCATTGTGCTCATTGAGAAGATTTCTAGTGGCATTCACCCTAATTCTTTCAAAAGTCTCACTGCTACGTGCCAACCTCCTCTTCGCTGATAATTTTTTTTATCTTTTTATTCCAGTTACCTTCAGACTACCATTTCCTTTTTCCCATTTTTCACACTTGGGGTACCTGTTAGCTACCCTTCCCAGCAATCAACTGTAGCTGTGTTATTTAGTATCCTCTGATATGGATATTTAAAATTTTTATTTTAAAAAAGTAATTGTTACAAGCTGTGATTTCAAGTCTTGGTGCAATTCTTGGATATGAGTTACAAGGAGATTGGCTGCAGGGTACGTGCACGGACACAGTTTGTTTGCATACATACAAATCGAGGCATTCTTTAAAGACTTTTTATTTCCATCTCAGAAGTGAATAGGATAGTTGTTATCAGAGACTGAGAAATAAAACTTAGGAAAAAGTTAATGTAGTTCAGATACAAAACTTTAAAGCCAAGGACTCTGGCATCTGTCCCATAACAATACTGGCTAGTGCTCAACAGAAAGGGAAAAGTCTCATAAGGATCCAAGAAACTTTGGAGATGTTATTTGAATGTTGAAGTTAAGCTTTTAAGTTAATGCACTTAGCCTGACCCCTAATTTGCATTGCTGTCTGTCACACAACAACACTGGCTTTCCCAAGCCTCACCATTTCTCCATAGGGAGATAATGTTCGTCACCTAATACCCACAGGGTGTCCCTAGAAGGACGCTAACAGGGTAGGCTAACACCTTCACTTCTTTCACTTCTTTACCTTTCCTGTCTTCTCCTGGAGTGGCTGGGGATGCTGCTACTTAGCCTGGGGGCGAGTCCTGCTCATCCTGCTCTGACAAGAAACACCAGGCATGATTCATGAAGGGAGTTACCAGGCTAAGACTGTATTCGTGCAGATTTACCATAGCCCAAAGAGAAGACGAATAGTGATTCCCAGTCCTTAAAAACTGCAATGCACACGTAGTTATGCTAGATCACCACATTACAGGAAGAAGTGAATACTGCAATGACAGCTTCATTTGGCACATATAATGAAATCCATTTAAAAAGGATCCTAACAAGTCACCATTGCAACGACACACTGCAGTGCTGTGGACAGCCCCCTTGCAGAGGGTCTCTTTTCAATGGTGCCTAGTCACAGGACAAGGGGAAATGGGCAGAAACTAAAACACAGGAAGTTCCACCTCAACACAAGGAGAAACTTCTTTACTGTGAGGGTGACAGAGCACTGGAACAGGCTGCCCAGAGAGGTTGTAGAGCCTCCTTCTCTGGAGACTTTGAAGACCTGTGTGCGTTCCTGTGTGACCTTGCCTAGATTAACCTGCTTTGGCAGGAGATTTGGACTAGCTGATCTCTAGAGGTCCCTTCCAACTCATATAATTCTGTGATTCTGTGACTCTCTCAAACTACTTCCAGTATCATAGGTGCTTTCAGAAGTGGCACAGGAGCACGGTAGCAAAGGGTTTGCTCATAGAAGACAATTTCCTGGTCTCTTAATAAGTTTATCAAGGATGTATATTTTTGTACAAAAATGGCTAGAATAAAATAATATATTCACCATCAATTGTTATTGCAGAGCTCACATATTTGTTTGGGATAAACAGTTACAATATATCATGCTATGCTGTCACCATTAAACATATCAACAGTTATCGTAGTCATCTCACAAATACACATGCTGCTTTATTTACAAGAGGTTGACATAAGAAGTATATTTAGAGGGTGGAGTGTCCTAGGGATAAAACAGGCTTCCTTTAAGCCTTTGACTGAGACAAGCCTGATCAAACATGCTGTGCCATATTCTGTAATACCTGGCTGATTTCTTTTCACCTCTGAATAGTGAGATTATCCCTGAGAGTCTAAAGATATCATAAGATAACTTATCATAACTTATCAACTTACCTCATAAATAAATTATTGGTCCATAGATTGGAATAAAAGCTCCTGCTCAAAACAGAGTCAATAACAAAATTAGATGAGGTTGTTCATGGCCTCACGAAGTCAGGTTTTGTGTATCTCTGAGGACACAGACCCCACAGCATCCCTCAACAAACTATTTTAATGTAATGACTGTCATGATGAGGAACTCTTTCCTAATACCTGCTCAGAATTTCCCTTGGTGCAAACAGTGTTACATCTAGATCTTGGAAAAGACTCTGGCTCCGTTTGCTCTACAACCCCCATTAGGTTGTCCCCATTAGGAAACAGCAGCTAGAGCTCCCTTTAGGCTTTTTACCTCCTCGTTGAACTCGATTCTCTCAGTCCTACCACCCAGGATAGACAAACTCAGAGGCATTATCCCACTCCTGACCCCCAGGTGAAGTGCTTGCTGGGATGAAAGGAAATGCATTTTCATTCACATAAAGCTGCATTTTCAACCCCAGCTTCTAGTTACTGTTGACTTCCACGAAGTTTGGTTTTAAACATCAACTATTTTCCTCTATAACCACAAAACATCATGATTTGTGCTGCTTCCAGTTCAGCCAAACCCAGGAAACAGTGAGTTTTTCTGGGGACAGATGTGGTTGCAGATGGAAAAACAGGATTCTTCCATGCTCCAGGGTTTTCCAGCATAGCTTTTGCTTTTTCTACACAAGTACTGACCTAGTCCTGCTTTTGCATGCCTTAGTGGGAAAGCATGCTGAGAAAAAACCCAGGCACTTAATTCATACACCTTTCAGAGAATGGACTGCCCTTCTTGTACTCTCCATATAGTACCAACCAGGCTGTCAGATCTTAAACAAGAGACTCATAAAGAGGTATTTACATAGAGTAAAAAAACCCCTCATCTTGCACTTAGAGCCATTAATGGCTCAGCACCCCCCTCAAAAGAAATCCCACTAATTTTAACATTGGATTATGGACATGGGCCTCTTCCCATATTTAACTTAGAACAGATGAGGCTTCTCTGCATCAGCAGTGCATGCTGCTGCCTGTGTTGTAAATCCCATGGGGATCAGATTCCTCCCACTTTTTCAGATGTCTCCACCGTGATTCCTTAATAGAAAGAAAGAAAAAAAAAAAGTAAAAATAAAAACAAACCCGAGCATTATTACTAGTGGTCATAATTTTCAAGAGGAAATAAAAAAAGCTGACTAAACTACTTTTGGCACAGCTCTGACCCAAAGCCTTTCTGTTTGCATTTTCCATGACGTTCACTGATCACACAAATGGGTGAGCACATTGAAAATCACCAGGTGCAGGGAGCCCTCACCTCCTGCCCCCCACTTGCATGGGGCCAGGCTGGCTTTGTTGGCCAGCATGCTCCTGGGAGGTGTGAGAAAAGCCATGTTCACCCATTGCACCTCTATCAGTGGCTTCCCACACTCACACCCCTGAATAATTATTTCCTTTGTGAAGGAAATAGTCTCTTGGAATGACAGTAATGCGTACCCATGCCTTCTTTGGTACATGATAGGCAAAATGAAGTACCAGCAGTCTTCTCAAAGTAGGCATTATCGCACCCTCATCTCCTTTGTAGCTCTGTCTTTTACTTAAGCTTCATTAAAAACAGAGATGAGTATCAATGGTGCCCATTCTACAACAGTGCAGCACAGACAGTAGGGTAGGTAGCTTTTCAGAAATGTTTCCAACGTCACCATCTAGTCACGTTTTGTGGTGCAAGTTAAGTAACACAGACATGCCAGTGGGTGAGTAATTTTTCTTAAGGCATGCAGAGAACTTGAGAAAGGTCACAATAAGAATTAGGTCAAATTCAAAATCCTGATCTCAGAACCCACTGTTAGGTCTTTTTAGAATTTGGCCTCATTTTGCTTTTGAGTTTGGTCTTTAACCTAGGCTCAGCAGCAGCCGAAATTTCTGCTTCTCCTCTCACTGGCCTTTATTACAGCAATTTAGTCAAATGCCAGTACATGTTTCCTGAAGAGGCTATGAAATATTCACCTGTGGAGAGGTCTAGAACAACCCACGGAGGTGCCTTGAGCAGGGGTTTGATTACAGTGCCCTGATACTCTCCAGCCTAGTCTGCTGTGGCTCCAACACCTCCTTCTGGTTCCCCATGTTGCCCCAGGGCATTTTTCTGACTTGATTCCCAAACTGTCTTCTGTAGTCTCCCTGACATGTACTGAAATGAGCAACACTTGTGCTTTGGTGAGATGTACCATCAGCACATGCTCAACCTCTTCCTGGCAAAGGCACATCAGCAGCATCTGGAGATGGCAGGGCTCAGTCTCTCTGTTGTAAGCTCTTCAGTCAACAGCCAGAAGACAAACCGAAGGGCTGGTGGGAGGGGTAAGACAACATATAGGGTTTTTTTGTTTGTTTGTTTGTTTTTTAAGTTTGAGACGGATTGTTAGGGGATTTTTAAAAAATTTTGCCTTGCTGACTGGATTTGGCAACTGCTAGATTCCAAGGGAGAAAAATACCATCTTCAAGCTGTAGCAACCCAGAAGTTAAACTTACTTCCTGGTCTCATTGTGGTCAGAGCTCAGCCTGGAGCTGAGGACAAGGAGCTCCCCCTCATCCATGGCTCTCTGGCTGTGCTTCTCCTTATTTCTCCTTAATTCAGTTTCAGATGCTTTTGCACACACATTGCTGAAACCATTTCAGTTGCTAAAACACCCCCTTCCTGTCTAACCACTCTACCTTTTCTTCTTTCAAACCCTCACTGTTATTAACACCCTCCTCTATGACTCCCACCTCTTCACCCTCCTCCATTACCCTACCACAGTTCCCATCACCTGAGATACTGCTAAGGGCTGTGTTTTACTCTGCAGAACAGAAAGCTATTTTCTTTTTAGCCTCATGTGTCAAAATCTCTGGCTATTCCTATTGGTCTTCATTTTCCACAGCCTTCTCTCCCTTTAAAAAGTCACCATGACAAGAAGTGCAGACAGTGCTTGACCTGAATATGTGCCAACCAATCAATTCTCTTACAGAACTAATGTCTTCTCAACAGTGATCTTCAGGGAAAAAAATACCACCTTACCACCTTATATACCCTTTGGACATCTAAAAGTCATAGAGCAGGTGTTTCCATGAGCTACCCACAATGATGTTTGGGTCAGAACACAGTAATTATATTCCAGCTATATAAAACATACATAGTAATTAACAGTTCTTTGTGGATTAAAGTAATTGGGGCTTATTATGATGTTCGCTTAGTTTTCCTAACTATCAGTCAAGCCCCGGATAAGAGGAAAAATCAACTTTCTTTAAAACACTCTGTTCCTTTTCTGTGCAGGCTTTATTGAACAATCAGCATTAAAACTGCATTCCTTAACTCTGCCAAGATTTAAGAATGTAAAAGAAGACTGGATATTCAAAACATCAGATTTTTCAAAGGAGCTTTAGTAGCTCCTGAAACGTGTTGTTACTTAATTCAGTGGCAGCAGAAATATCTGGAACTCCACTATGTCCTAATGTGTATCGACTGTGTATCAGTGATGCTTCTGTCTATTATATGCTTCTAGAAATTATTCAGTTTGCAATCACTATTTGAGAAAACATGTTTAGGTAGTCGTAAGACCAAGGAGGCATTTCAAAGTGGCTTAAAAGGGCCAATTATTAAGATACAGTTTTAAATGAAGTGTTAGATTCAATAGACCTGTGTGCTGCTGGTAGCAATCACTTCAGCAATAACCAACTCTAACTTTCAAACTAGCTACTTTAAAAAATGGCAGTGCTGCTGATCTGGGGATCTTTCAGCAGTGATGAGCTGCAGTTTCGGTGTGATTCCACACAAACTAGATTTATGGTTTACTTTAACTTCTTAGGTTGTTCAGAGCCAAAATATGTCAGATGCAGAATTAATTTCAGACGGTTTTATTTTTATCACTTAAATCAGTGATGGAGTCCAAATAAGGCTCCTGAGTGCTGAATGTGGCAGCTCTGTTACATAAAAGGCATAAAAGTGTATCTCAACACAGCAATCTGAGCAGAAGTATCTGAGTGAACAGCTAACCCATCTCACAGTATTATGCAAGCTAAATGATACAGGAGGGCACCAGGGAGTACTGCTCAAAAACTCTTTACTTTGACTAGAGGTGATAAAATCTGGCCCTTGCTTTCCATGGACCAATTCCCATACAAAAGGGTTGGAAAGACAGAGGCATTTTTCTGTATTGGGCACAAATGATCAAAAGAGCACAAAATGTTAGGGTTTGGATCTATCAATTCTGTGTATGTACAGATCACACAAAGGACTGAGGCATGTTTTCTTTTTAACCTATAAACCATAGACCCAGATGTCTACTGACATTATGAAATCAAGGAGTATTACCACTGTATTTGCTGTCCCTCTGTTTATGGATTACTCTTCTCACTCCAGAAGAGAATTGCCTGGAAAGAACTGCATGAAGTGTGTACTAGGACAACACTACCCATGTACAAAGATGTCAAACACAAACCACAGGTGTTGGAGAAGATTCATTCTGGTCTCCACAGTCTAGGCTTGTAAGCCTACAAGTAAGAGCCTTTCTTTAAGGAGAAAGATGTCACGTCTTGCTCTAACTGTGCCTTCTATTGTTGTTTCTAACATATTCAGTAGCCAGGCTGATTGTGTCATTATGATAATAGGATTCTTCAATGTAACCACAAAAGTGTAAATACAGTGTGTGTTTATAAAGTACTGGAGAAATGTCCAAATTAGCTCAGAGCACTGCAACATTTGGATGCCTTTATTCTGAATCCTTACTGGGTTACCTGGCATTTTAAGTTGTCATGGCAGAATTATATGAGCTGTCTACTGCCGCCCTTCAGTGGGAGTTACTGATATAACACTGAAACACAGGAGAGTTCCTGTGAGTTGGGTCTGTATCTAATTTAGGGTCTTGGAAAAGGTTAAAAAGAAAAATAATAACATTGTGTGATCAGGGTCTATCACAATTGCAATTAAAGAGTCCTGACACCAAGAGGCTTTCTTTCTCCCAAGCTTTCCCTGCCAGCAGGCTGCTCAGATGCATTCATACACATGCATCTATTGAAAACCATGAGGGTGCATGGCTCTCTGTTGGTAAGGTAACAAGGCCCCACCATTAAGCAAACAGCCTTGTTTAATCTTTGGTAGTCCCAAGAAGACCTCCTAGCAATGCAAAAGAACTGTGGCTTTCTTTTTGTCCTATACCCAGTAGAGCTGTAGATCAGGTCCTACATATTTCCAAAAGACCACAAAGGGCACTTCAACATTTCAAAAATGGTTTAGAAAAGTCAATTTGTCTAGCAGAAGCCCCAACAGGTGCTGTAGAAATAGTAACTAGCTCATTCAAAACTCGTTACTCTATGAAAATTTGCAATAAAGAGTTTACAAATCAAACCTTCAACAAACCACACAAGTCACTGAGAAGGAAGTATGAAGAGAGTATACTCCTGAAACAGAAAAATGTACTCCTGCAGTTAATTAGTCTGGCCCCAAATGATTGTCAAATAACTGCCACATTCTTCCTAGGTTCTACTTCAGCTGGAGCCAAAGTTAGTGCAGAGCTTTGCATCAGGGAAAACTGATCCTACAAAAGCTGTCGTTTTATCAAGACAATCAAGATCACTGCAGAGGACAGAGGCAAAGAAAGGTTTCCTAATGAGCATATGCTATATGCAAGTATAGCAAAACACAGTAAATTCGAACTGATGATACCTCACATTGGTGATCAATGCACCCTCTCACTTATTTCTTTGACTCCAGCAAGACCATGGCCAGGGTTGCCCCTCATTGGTAGGAAAGACAGGATGGTGACAGCTGATTCATTTATATTTCCTCTTCCTTTTCTCACGTTACCTCTTCACTTTTCTGGAAAAAAAAAACAAAAACCCTAAATCTCTTTCCACAGAGATTTCTCCCCTGGGAAAGGGTAAAAGACTGACAAATTATAATCTTGCAGTTTAACATGCCACTTTGCCTTCATCTCTGCAGTATCATGAACCTCACATAGAACTGAGTCCTCCTCAGGAGAAAGTCTTTGAGAAGCAGGATACTCTTATCCTGCAAGTTTGGGAGTTGAAATTCCTCACTTCCGAAGTATGAGAGCCTACATGCGATTCTGCTTTGTATCAACAGATGTCAGTGAAAGACCATCCCTGCTGAGTTTTCCACAGAAAAAAATCGCAGAGCTGGACTGAACCACAAAAGTTTAACACAGCTGAACTCCAGGGCTATAGGCCCATCACCTGGAAAGTATGCAACTTTAAAAATATTTCAAAAATCATTGTTTCCTGGCAAGCTCAGAAAAGTCCATTCCCAAAATGAGAAGGCCTGAGCAAATCAGCAGAGCAGTTCTCTTCCACACTGATCTAAGCCCTTCCCTTGTGCTGTGAAACCTGGTCTGATTTCTCTTTATTCTTCAGGACAGACACCTCCAGTTTTCCTATCCTGTGCCTCCTTTAATGGGCTAAGTTCTCAGTGTGTTTTCCCTTCGCTGAACCCCACATGTCCAAGCTCACCTTCTCCATCAGTGCTGGGTAACTTCTGCCTCATTTGTGCTTTGACACACCAACACCACCAGCCTCCCAGCTGATAAAAAAGATACAGAGTGCCTTCTGTAGCCATTCTAATTAAGGCTTCCCAAACTGTTGTTGCTACTCCGAGAGCTACTGAAAGAGTTAGGGACAGGAGATCTCAGATATGAAACGAGAAACACCTCAGATGTGGGTGTTTCACACTACTTGCTCCCATCTCAGGCTCAAAGCATACATTTGGCCCTTGGGGACACCAAGACAAGACAGATCTTTAGGAGGACTCTTTGTGGCAAAGAGAAGAGGTGGATGCTTGCAGCTGTCCTCAGGGACATGGGGCCAAGTAAAATGCAGCACCGTCCATGAATTCTGCCTGTGCATGATGCTGTGGAATTTGCATCTTGGTGATCTCCAACCGGCCAGGGCACTCCGTTGGAAGCAGACACAGAATAAAGCATCCTCACACAGGAACCACCTGGGACTATTTGGGGATACAGCTGTATCCTGATACACACCTCCTGTATAGGAGCTACTGCTTGCTGTGGAGGAGACAAAAGACAATTTTTCCCAAGCAGATCACTGCTCTGTATCAGCCTAGCTGTACAAGCAAATGTCTGCTGATTTTAAATTTGTGCAGAAAAACCCTGTGTCATGCGCCCCTTTGCAGGTCAATGTGCATGCACTCCTTATCCTTGCTTCCCTGCAGAAAATCCTCTCTGACAGGGAGCACACTGTAATGCTAAACCAGCTTCCCTTGGCAAAACAGAGACACACATCAAGTTGGGAAGCAGCTACATGTCTGCTCTGGCCATCTAATGCCACAGCTGCAAATGTCTTTGGCTTCAGCTAAGAGCAGTGCTGAGCACCACCAACACCAGCTGCCGAGGCTGCCAGAATCCCAGCCAAGCCAAGGCACCTCCTTCCCCTGCTGCTGTTTCCTGGGCAGGTGCCCCTGGCTGCAGGATGAGGCAGGGGTAGGCCTGCTTTGCCTGGGGACCTTCTGCACAGCATGCCTGAAATGGATGAGAGAGTGCAGCTCTTTCAGAAAGCAAGGCGCTAGGCTTACTGCACCTGCAATTCTGTGCCCTTCAAATGTTTTACCACTGGAATTCTGGAAGGAGTAAATAAAAGGCATATGAGCATCCTCATCTGTGATACATGAATGTTTGTTAATCAAATCTTAAGGTGATTAAACAAAGGCCATGGCTTGAATAGAAATAGTTATTGATATAGGGAATGGAAGTGGAATATTAACATGAGAAGTGGAGTGGAAGAAATCATCACACTAACCAACATGAAGCCTTTGAAGGGAAACAGGCTAAATTGCTAATAAGAGAGAGCTAACAGGATGAGCCTTGAAATTCTAACAAAGGGACTTGATTTACTAACAAGGGAGGCTGAAACTGATAAGGAAGCCGGTCAAAAAACCAGAACTAACAGATGAAATGTAACACCTCTCACAGACTTATCAGTAGAAGAATGACAAGTGAAGAAGAACAGATGTTTACCAAGGACAAGAGCTGACCAAGACCAGCTCAATTCTGCAAAGTTTGCTAAATCAACACATTCCAGACAAAAGGTGAAAAGTACATCACAAGGAAGACCTACGGCCTTCCTCCCAGAGACCACTGCCCAAGCTTCAAAGGCCCCTACCCAAAATCACCAGGAGGAACTGCGCAAACGCAGGACTGATAAAGCTAATTATAATACGAAGCGGGGGAAAGGCGGGGTTAAGGAATTAAGATGTATAGGCTCATTAAAACATACAGTGTTTTACTGTATAAATATGAGATCGTTTGCCACTTCAGGTGTGAGCCGTTGGTGGAGCAAGGTCTCCCCGGCCGCCTGGCGCTGTTTTTGCTTGCTGTACTGCTTGCTTTAATTCAATAAATTTCTGATTGATTTAGAGACAAGAAACTGAGTCTCTGCAAATTTCATTGATAACACCATCCATCCTACAGAGGTTCTCACTTCTGAGAGATTTTATTTTCCCCAATTTGACTCTTAGTATCTGACATTTAACAATAATGTAATTCACTAAAATTTGAGACGATATAATGGAAGATAGAGATTACCAATTAAATTCATTAAATAATTATTGTTGCACTTGTAATGCTGCTGGCCTGTTAATGAGGAAAAAAATTATGCAGATGATCTTTTCTGAAGTGTGATGTTTCTTGTTTGCAGGAGAAGGCGATAAGGAGCAATGCTTGAACTAGAGCCCTGCAGCTTTAGTGCTTCACAGTCTTGAAGCTTGCACCTCTAGACAGTGGTCACCTGTGTGCAGGCATTGAGCTGAGCCATAGGGTAAGTGTCTGTTCAGGATAGCTACAGGGCAATCAGTTTTTCAGTAATTAACTGCCATCAGCTTGTTGCTGGCAAATTGTTACGTACACAGAAGCTCCTGATCCCCCAGGCAGCTCTGTTCTAGCTCAGTAACTCAGCCTTGGATGTGGGGACAGGCTGCAAGGATCGTAGAGCTTCTACAGTGCCATAGAAGGGAGGCTGGTGAAAGAGGTCGAGCTGAGTTCCAATTTGCAGGGCTGCAGGAAGCTAGTGGTGAGGTTTTATGTTGGAGATGTTATTGCTGGAGATGTTATGTCTCCTTTTTTTGTTTTGTTTGTTCATTAGTCAGGTATCAGGAGACTCCACAACACAAGGTTGAAGCACAAGGCAATCTTTTTATAGCCTAACACCTGTGAAAAGCACATAGGATGTAAGGAGCTATTAAGCTGAGCACTAGAACGCTCACCACCCTGGGCAGGCAGGATGGGCAGGCAGGTACCTGAATTCCTGAGCTATTAACCGTCCTGTCTCACCACCTGGCTGTCTGTGTCAAAGTTAGGCAGCTTTGTTGAAAGCAATGAAAGTACACTTCAGAGCTCTGAGAGTAATATTTCATGCTACCAAAATAGCAAAGAGAACAATAAAAATTACTCTTGCCAGCTTATTAATGGAGATGCTTGTTCACACTAGGCATTCACCAACATGCGCATCTCCTTTTTGCTGAAAGTGTTCTGTGACTATTCCTGGTGAGAAGACCTCATCCTTCACACTATGGCATAAATCTCTTGCCTGGAATTCTTCAGAAAAGGAGGTGAAGCACAGGAAGGGTCACCGAGCACTTCCAGGGTTCATTGCTCTTTTGTTGACTATATTGAGAAAAAGGTGGTACATTTTCATCTGAGGTCACACATTCCCATGAAGTTACTTGACAATTTGTATGCTACATGTCTATAGAAATATAGGGGTAATGGCATGTTTCCATTATTCCAGCTCTTCAGAAATACCAAAGTACAGCCCATACACCATTACTTGGACTGTATTAGCCAGTTTGATGGTCAGCTGTGCCATGGGCATGGACAACGCAACTGGGCCTGCACAGGAGTGATGCTGTGCACCAGGACGAAGGAACCTGGCCAAGCCATCACTTGGCACAGCCAGCATGGAAAGTCTTGCTGGACCAACCTAGTGGCCTTCTATGATGGAGTGACCATATCAGTGTACAAGAGCTATGGATGTCATCTAACTGGACTTCTGTAACACCTTTCACACGAACCCCCACAACATCCCCTCTCTAAAGTGGAGAGGTGGATTTGATGAGTGAACTGATGGCTGGATGAAGAATTGGCTGGATAGTTGCAGGAGTAGTGGTCAATGGCTCAATGTCTAGATGCAAGTCAGTGACAAGTGGTCTCCCTCTGGGGTGTGTACTGGGACCAGTACTGTTTATATTGTGAAATGTGTTCATCTGATTCATGTCAATATGGAACAATGCTGGCGCCACATGATGGAATGTGACCTTCTGTCTTACATGCCCTTGTAAAAACCGAGTGGTTAATGTATATAACTCCTGTATCTTGTAATATACCAGTTTAAACCAGTTTTGTTGCTAAACATAAAAACAAGGGACCTTTATTTTGTATATAACAGGATATTAAAACCTATTGCTGATGAATGGAAATGTATTGAATTGAACTGTATGGAATTATATCAATGTGATTTGTAAATAGGTCTATAGAGAATACCCCCCCTTCTCTCTCTCTCCCCCTTTCTCCCCTCCACGAGCTGTGCTGTGGCCTTGAAGATAAGAAAGGAATATGTGTAAGAGAGGGATGTGCCTACAGTCCTTGAAGTGAGGGAGAGAAGTCTGTACCAGCTGGGGCTGCTAAAGTTACCAGGTCCAGCAGGAGTCCAGGGGTACACTAGTGAAGAGGACATTGGGCCTTCATCCTAGCGGCTACCAAGAGAGATCACCAGGAGGCAGTGCGCAGGTGTAAAGAGGAGGACTCTATGAAAATAACTTTTAATAAATAGTTGTAATAACTCCACCTAGGCTTTCTGTATACTACTATAAATAGAAGTCCAAAGAAGAGCTGGGTGTGCGTCTTGGTAGAGCAGAGACTCTCGGCGCACCCAGTGCTGTTCGCTTGCCTCTATTCATTTAATAAATTGTGAACTTAAATTACAATCCTATTTGGACCTCAGTCATTCATCACAATATCTTCATCAATGACATATACAGTGGGATTGAGTGCACCTTCAGGAATTTTGCAGGTAACACCAAGCTGACTGGTGCAGTTGACACATCCGGGGGATGGGATGCCATCCAGAGGGACCAGGACAAGCTTGAGAAGTGGGCCCATGTGAACATCATGAGGTTCAACAAGACCAAGTGCAGGGTCCTGCACCTGGGTTGAGGCAATCCATGGTATGCCCAAGGTGGGGATGAAGGATTTGAGAGCAGCCCTGATGGGAAGGACTTGGGGGTACTGGTGGATGAAAAGCTGGATGTGAGCTGGCAATGTGTGCTCACAGCCTAGAAAGCAAATCATTTCCTGGATTGCATCAGAAGAGGTGTGATCAGCAGATCAGAGGAGGTGGTTCTCCCCCTCTACTCTGCCCTGGTGAGACCCCACCTGGAGTACTGCATCCAGCCCTGGAGTCCTCAATACAGGATTGACAAGGTCCTGTTGGATCAGGTCCAGAGGAGGGCCACAGAAATGATCAGAGGGATGGAATACCTCTGCTGTGAGGACAGGGTGAGAGAGTTGGGGTTGTTCAGCCTGGAGAAGAGAAGACTCCAGGAAGACCTCATTGCAACTTTTCAGTACTTAAAGTGGGCTTGCAAGAAAGATGGGAACAGCATTTTAGTAGGGCCTGTAGTGATAGAACAAGGGGTAATGTTTTTAAACTAAAAAGGGTAGATTAAGACTAGACAGAAGGAAGACATTTTTACAGTGAAGGTAGTGAAACACTGGCACAGGTTGCCCAGAGATGTGATAGATGCCTCATCCTTGGAACTATCAAAGGTCAGGCTAGATGGGTCTCTGGGCAACCTGCTGTAGTTGAAGATGTCCCTGCTTATTACAGGGAAACTGGACTAGATAACCTTTAAAGGTGCCTTCCAACCCAAACTATTCCATGATTCTATGACAAGATGGTGCAGCCCCTGGGCCTCTGTACATCCTAGGAGGCTGTTTGGGCAGGGAACCCCTCCTGTTGATTATGCCAGGTTGATCACACTGCTTCAGCCACTGTTTCATGGCAAGTAACCACTGTTTTTGACTACGTGATACCTCATGTGATTTCACACTACCCTGTGACCACCTGTAGGACCAGCCATCCCACTCCCACCAGTGTATGCAGAAGCAGGTCGGGAAGGAAAGTCCCCACACTGCTCCAGGCAGCTTTATACACCATGTGTTTTCCTAGCGTACCATCCTCCTACCAGAGGGGAAAAAGGGTTGGGGATTTTTAAGCTGAACAACTGATATCCCAAGAACAGTTTCCTTCTTTTGCATGATGAGCATTATTATGGTGTTAAAGATGCCAGGAGCGTATCTGGGGCAAGAAACTTCTGCAAGCTTTGTCCTGTATTGTACAACCACAGCCAGGGCTATAAATACTATTGCTGGCTCTGCTTGCCTTGTAACTGTGCAGGGGACAAGGGTAAGGTGCCTCAGCTACAAGGCATGGAGCAGGTCTGGGGAATACTTGCAGAATTTACTTAATTTTGGATGAGAAGGGCCAGTGGATTAAATTGTATGATGTTAATTGTTTAAATAATTCTGCTGATGTAGATGGTATAGAATAAAGGGTGGACAATGTCCTGGGTTTGGCTAGGATAGGGTTAATTTTTACCAGAGGCTGGGGGGGCACAGCAAGGGTAGACAACAAAACCATACTGACATCGTGGCGCTACAGAAGGACAGAAAGCAGGCTGGGCAGGGCACAGGTCTCTGGCTCTGGGCTTTAGTGCAGCTTTGGGCAGTCAGTAAATTTTATATCACTCACTTTATACGTTGTTTCATTACTGTTATTGCTATTACTGTTGTTTCTTCTCCTCTTGCATTGTTCTATTGAATTTCTCCTTATCTCACTATTCACATGAGGCCAGAGTTATCAGGTGGGAAACTGCACGGGGTGAAAAAGTGCCTGCACTGTATGGAAGTATGTGTTGAGAAAGGAGGATTTCAGGTTAGTAGGGAAAACAAAGAGACTGAAAAGTAAGCAGTGATTTTTATTAGGAATATTACAACCTTTTCAGGCTGCTATTTAAGAGATGATGACTAGGAAAGTGAGCCAAAATCCTTACATATCAATCTGACCATGACAAATGGACATACACTTCCACGGATATTATGAAACAGTTCAATTTTCCATTTATTTCACTCATTGCAGAATATAAAACACTCCTGTGATCGTGTGGTTTCAAAGCCATGTTTCAATGAACACTAAAACAGTCTCCTTTTTCTGTGCATTGACCTCAAGCATTTATTTTAATTTGCATATTGTTAAGAGCAAAATCTTAATTAAAATGAGAAATCTGTTGGGGGTAGGGCTTGGTTTACAGGGCTACAGTCCATGTACAGATGAGTAATTAGACTGCACTAGATATGGTGGTTTGCCTTTACCACTGCAAGACGGCTTACTTTCATCAGATAAATATGCAAACAGAGCGCAACAAGAGCCTTAACATGAAAGTCGTCACTAGCAGTTCAAGATGTTTGACTTCCATGAAAAGAAAGAGCTCCCACAGTGAGATCACGAGCTGCACAGTCCAAATCCTAGCTTTGTAATTGCACAGTTGTGGGGGTGGGGAAAATCATTAAAGTTGCATTACAAGAAAGTAACAACAACAAAATTCATTATTTTTTCTTCTAGTCTTACTCTCCCACAAGAAAAAGAACAGAACAGCAACAACTGTTCTTTGAAGAGAGTATGTTTCATTCAGCAGTAATATCTGAATGACAGGATATAACAGAATTAAAACCGAGGTGTGAAAATGAAGACTTTTTGGATAAGGGGGCCCATGGTGAGTGTGCCTGTACTGGCACAGCCCCATCCTTATCACCTGGCTACATAACCAACCTGGGGGAGTATAGAAATACAGCTTCCCTCCTTCTGTCACTGCAGAGTTGAGACGGGGCAGTAATAGGCTTGTCAAAGTCATAGAAAGCTGGAGAGTCCTCAGTTCTTGTCTGTGACACCTTTCAGGTGCATTTGGGCTGTTTTATGAGAATCAGGCAGGTCTGGTGCAGTGCCGGCCCCCAAGCCCTTTGAACCAGAGGAAATAAGGAGGCAGACACAAAGCTATCTTCATAAGAGTTCATTGTTGCTTGAAGAGAAGAGATGAAATACACAGAAAAGTGGAGGGAAGGAGAACAAAGGAAGCAGTACCTGAGTAGGAAGGAAAGGGTGGGAGGTAAGAGATAAAATGCATGGATAAGGGACTGTGAATCAGCAAAGCAGGTAAGGGGGAAGGCATCTCCTTCCAAAGGTAGCAACCCTCGCACCCAACTCACAAAATACATAGTGAACAGTCCCAACACACAGTAAGGTATACTCTTTTACAGAAGATGTTCACAGCCTTCAATAAAGCACACAAGAGCTGGCTTGTGATCTAGAGCCTCCTTTTGTTAGGAGCTGGTGTAGCTGACCTTCCTGCAGAGCAGTTTGAGCTAGAGGCATAAGAGCATTTGGATGCACATCAGTGTGGACTGCAGCCGTGAATTTCTGCAGGTTAGCTCAAGACACTCAGTGTGTTTATCTTGCCAGCTCCGCACTTTTATTGCTCACTATAAATGCTATCAAACCCAAGACAACATGCTGTTAGCACAGTTTGCCTTACTCATAGTTAATAATGGACTTACAGAAATGAGTTATTATGATAATAAGTAAAATTTTCAAAAGAGAGTGCTATTGGCAGCATGTGATACTGTACTCAGGGTGAAACGGCAGTTCTCTGAATCCCTTTCTCTTCCGTTCTCACTGATTTAGCTGATCTGCTTATTTCTTTGGCATTTGGGATTCACACTCACACCTGGTTTTTGAATACTTCAATTCAAATAGCTACCTTACAAAGAGAAACAACTAGAGAAACTCATCTTAGTGCAAATTCATATGATGCTTTGGGTCACACTGAGTTCAAGGCTGGTTTCTAATGAAGGGTAAGTAACATCCATTAACAACTCCACAATAACCAAAAATTAGTCTATTTTCCATTTTGGTAAAAACCAAATGAGCAAGTAACCTTTGAGAGATTACTTTGAGGATCCAAATTCAGCGCCTGTTAGGCAAATTTTCAAACTTTACTCACTCACTGGTAATCATACCATGTTTGCAACACAACCCTCTCTGTAATTCTGCAAAGGGTAACAGGAACACCGATGCACTTTTCTGTTTCTAAAGAAATGATACAAAGCTCTGCTTTTTCAGCAAGTGGTCTGTGATGATTTTGGAAGGACTATCTCCTAGTATTTCACAGAGACTACATGGTCATTTTAAGAGACATACTGTAACTTTATCTTTTTCCACTAGGCAAGTTGCAAAATAGTAACTCCTCCAATAGTTACTAGGTCAGATTCTCCCTGTTTTTTGAAGGTTGGACTTAACAATCGTACCTCTTGAATTTAAGAACCATGCTGTCAAGCTCACAGAATAACTCAAGTTAGTTAGGCCTCCTCAGATATCTTGGCTAATTCCCCTGCTCAGAGCAGCATCAGCTAAGGAATGTTGCTCAAGACTGTGTCCAGCTGGGCCTCTAATACCCTCACAGGAGGAGGCTCCACAATGTCTCTGGGCAACTTGTGGCAGTGTTTGATCACTGTCATAGGTTTACTGTGTTTCCCCATGTTCAGATAGAATTTCATGTTTCAGTCTGTGCCCATTGCAATGGGCAATGCCACGGTTTCTTTCGGCTTCGGCAGGGGTGCGCGGCTGCGGCAGCGATTGTGCAACTTGCTGCTGGTGGCGATGGCTCTGCCCAGCGCAGTTCCAGCAGCGGCCGGAGCTGGCACGGGCTCCAGCAGCATGCGGCTTGGCTCACAGCGGCTGGAAACGATGTGCGCCTGGAGCCTTCCTGGGTGCAGCACGGCATGGCGGCCCCCTGGAAGCAACAGCCGAGGCAGCAGTGTGTTCCTTGGCTCAGCGCGGGGAAGAAGGAGAAAGTTTTTGTTTTTTTTCGAGTTTTTATACCTTGCCGCGTTATCATGACTTCCGGCTTCCAGCTTCTGGAGGACCCTGGCAGCTGACAGTCCTCCAGCTGACTTAAAAAGACATCTTCCCAGTATGTGGGCTGGTCTTCCACAAAAGGCAATGGATATCAGGAGCATAGGACACCCTAGTTATGAGGCCTGAAATTGATGAGGTGGATAGAAACAGTCATCAATGATGGACATGGGTGCTAGCTGGGATTGTCATCAGGTGTCAAGGGTTACAGCTAAGTCGGCCACAAGACAAATGGCAGATGCTGTCTAACAACCCCTCTCCTTTCCCCAAGGGGAAAACAAAGGGAATAAGGGAGAGAGACTTATGGATTGGAAAGAAAACTAAACCAACTTTTATTGAAATAGTAACGATAAAATGAAATATATACAAAATCAATATGGAACCCAACTCCCCTGATGGCTGTTACATCACCATCACCACTGATGCTTTGGGCAAGCACTGGGGAAGTCCCAGACTGGACTCAGCAGCAGATGGGAACCAGGTTCAGGAGCTGCATTCTGGAACTGGATTCAGTAACACACAGACAGAGTCCTCCTCAGACACTAGCCAATGAAGGAGAGAGCTTGGCCCTCACAATCCCTCAGTTTATATGGAATATGACACATATGGGATGGAATATCTTGTTGATCAGTTTAGAGCCACCTGTCCTGGCTGCCAGAAAGCACCACTGCAGGTGCTTTCTGCATGCCCAATGTGATACGTGAGATATAGCAGTAACCTTGGTCCTCATGTGAACAAATATAAGCAAGAGTGAACTAACCTGCTGACACAATGTCTTGGAGAGCAGTTTCACTTTAACCTTTGCAGAGAAAATACCTCTGAAAAGCCTTTCATACCTTCCTGCTTTAGAGGCAACATTCTAGGGAAGAAAGAGGAAGGTGGACATTATTTTTCTCTAAGACAACACCAAGTTCACAAGACGCTAAACTGGGTCAGGTTCATCTCTTAATGAGTGAACTTCATAATCCTTACAGAGTTCATATCCTTCTCTTATGGAAGCCTGTTTATGCAAAGTGTCTTGGGAATATAGGACAGAGACATCAGTCACTATGGATGTGCATTCACTTGCATTTAGTCCTTTTCTGTTAAGCTGTTTTAATAGTTGTACATTTTCTCCCTCCTGATTGTGAAGTGAATCAAGAATTTCCCTCTTCTAAGCCTACTCATTTCCAGGTTTCTTCCTGACTATTTTTATTACATTTTTTCTTATTAGCTTGAATTGCTGATAACTTTAATAGTTCTATTCCCCCCCCCCCCCCGCCTTTTTGTTCACTTGTTGATGTGTTTGTAGACAATAACCGTATTGCCTCTCAGCTTTTGTTTTGCCAAGTACAACATGTCCAGCATTTTCAGCTGCTTCCTGTACAACAGGCTGTTAATTCACCTGTTTACTTAACAGCACGTCTCTGCATCCACTACAGGCTCAAAGGATCTTCAACCAGGATAATGTAAGTTGTGCCTTTGAGTATGGATATTAACGCTTGTCCATCCCTGCAGAAGAGATCTTTCCTTATGTCTCTTATAGTCGTATCTCTCTGTATTACATTTGCATCACCAACCATGATCGTCATCAGCAGTACTGCAGATTTACTCCCTCTCCTCTTGTAAAGCCATAAGTGTTCTTTATGAAGTGTTTATCTTCCTCTGTGTAGTCCTGTTGATTTCTAGGAACTTGATACAGCGTACATTCCCTGCCTCCTCTGCTCCTCACTAAGAACATATTTGATACTGTTCACATGTACTCTTCAGCTCCTCTTAAGTAGTACGTTCAAGGTGGAGCTGCTGTTTGACTTGTCCAGACTTTGAATTTGGCTGAGCTGTTTTCCAAAGAAAATGTTCTTTTTCCTTTATTCCCCACTTTTTTCCAAATCTCTGTTAACTTGCTACATTTTTCCTGTGTGTTCCCTTTCTTTTCAATCAAATGCAGTGGGTTTCTTAGCTTCCTTTTGAGCATCATCATATTGTCCACCAGATCAGCATTAATTACCTTAATGACCCATCCAAACAAAAAATCAGTGTTACAACTTATGGTCTCACTAGCACTGACTCCGTTTTCAGCATGATCACCAGCCCTGGTTTTACTCAGGGTTTCTAGTACCAGCCCCATCAGCTGTGCTGTTTAAAGTCTCCCTAAACTTTATACCCCAAAGAATAAAGGTGGCCTTTGCTACCTTTTTCCACTGTTGCTACAGATTCCAGCAAGGGGTAAGAAGTGCAGTGTTGAACTACAAACACAGTTTCTACCTCCTCTGTGAATCTGTCAAGGCTGAACTTGTTGTTGATGTATTTGGATCTCTATGCTGTTGCAGACCAGGTTGTGTTTTGGGTATGTACATACCAGCCTATATCATCTCCTGGACCAGAAATAGCATTCAGCTTGCTTCTCCACACATTGCAGAAAGGTTCACCCAATGACTTCAAAAGAAGTCCACTCCTTGTCTACAGACCACTGATAAATACCCTAACATATGCCTCTTCTCAAGTGGGAAGTGCCCATTAATCTTATCTAAGTGTGAGACTGGTGATCTACAAAGGAGGCAGAGTTTGCATTCTGTGGGGCTGCAGAAGTTCCTGTATCAAATATGGGAGGGCATCTTCAAATCATGATAAGCAATGCCAGTACAGCATTCTGTAGCAGCCTGTAAAAGAGAATGCAAATCCTTCGCAGGGGCGTGAAGTTAGTTAGCTTTTGCAATTGGGCTATCAACCTTTGCATGCACCTACTGGTGGTATATTTCAGATTGTGTCATTCTAACTGACATTTCTCCTTGTATCATCAGTGGGATATCAGTCTCCCACACTCCGTTTTCCCGTACAACAGTCATCTATATGGAGGCCTCCTCGCTGGATGCATTAATGAACAGTGTTGTGTAGGTGCTGCCTGTCAGTATCAGCAGTTCTGGTTTACGAACAGAAACTGAAGCGCACTAGAACTTTGCTGGTGCTCTGCTGATGTTCCTAGGTCTGCTCACCAAAATGCAGACCTTAATTTCTAAGCTCCACCTGCTAGGACTCTCCATTTTGCTATGGCCTATCCTCTTTTTTGGCTGAGTATGGCTGTTGAATTCTCCCTCAGGCATACCTGGTCATTTGCACAACAGTGCAAAAACTTTACACTGTGCAAGCTTCATACATGTTATGGGTTGTAGCTTTTTTCTATGTTTCCTCAACCACTGCATAATTGTGCTAACTGCTGCCTAGGCCACCTGGCTTATATCCTTCTTTTTTTTTTAAGTATTTTAAGTTTTCTTTTGATTTTGTATTTTCCTGTTATTTCCACCTCCCTCATCCGCTTTGGCAAACCAGGTATGCTCCAAGTGCTAAAACCCTGCTTCTTTACAAACATGACTGCATGAATGACAGACTATTGAGGCTTCCTCAAGTTCTGAATAACTCATTGGGTTCAAATTAGAGATGAGTAAACCATTGCAAACAAAGGCACGTACGAAAGCGTGCACTGCAGTTCCAGAAATATATACAGATACTTGTTATTTCTGATACCTGATTGACTCTTGAATATGATTGCTAAAAATATGATTGCTACCTGGGCCCTTTTGTTGGTTTTATGCAAAACTCTGTCACAAGATATTTCATCTAAACCATGGCAGGGCTTTTGCATCTCTCCCACTTAAAATTCTGAAAAGTTACACCCATAACAGTTAAACTCTAACTACTCTTAGTATCCAGTATTTTATGGTAGAGCTCCTGGAGTGAGGTCAAATAAGAAGAGTTTCAGGAGGTTCAATCTCATTACGTTGTAATATTTAACAGTATTTGAAAGTAAATAGGAAGTCTTGTTTTAATTTTAAACCTTCCAGCACAGCCAGACAGCCAGCTGTAAGCTTTTTGTACTTTGTTAGAACAAGAGATATCAGCAGTTTCTTCTAAGTTCACTTTTACTCTGCTTTTGACAAAACTGATGAAGTCTTACCGCCAAGCCTGAAGACCTGACTTTGATCCTGCTGCCAATAGCAAATAGGCAGCAGTGCCAAGAGGAGTATGCTTCAGTGCCTTCCTCACCGTAAAACAAAGTTTAGAACAAGTGCCCAAAGTAGCCCTCACTTTTCTGAGAGGAAGGCAGTACAGTTCATATGGGCACTGTCGTCTGTCCTATATTTACACACTTACTTACCTGAACCCTGTTTGGACTTCTCTATGAAAGGTATATGTCTTGCTTTGATTCCTTGCACAAAAACATATTTTACCCTTAAATCTCAATTTAAAAAGCAAGTAAATTCAATCTTAAGACAACTGTCTTCTGTACGAATCATGTAGAGGGAGCGAAAGGAAAAACTAACATACAAACTTTGAATGAAAAATACTGCTTTTACACTTTCTCCGTAAGTAAATTGTTTCCTAAGACATTTTATGCTGTCATTAAATGATATAGTCAGCTATTTACATACTAAGACACTGTTTTCTAACTGTTGATTGGATACTAATTTCTGATTAGAAGCCTGCCAAAATCCTTATGGGTGTAATGGTGGATTACAAAACTTTCTGTAAGATGAGCACTCCAGTTGGCACACCATCTATGCTTTCAATGCATGAACAAAAGGGATCTTGCCTCTGTACAAAGAACCCTTATTCAGCAAGGTCAAAGTTATCTGTGTTTGCTAAGCAGGGCTGTAAAATTGTTTCCTACTCAGAAGACATGCAGATACCACCGTCCTTGAGGCACCACTCTGTCACAAATGGCTGGTAAAGAGCAAAACGGAAATGACTGCCTTACATACCCTGTATCACACTGCACAGGCAGTTGCCCAGTCTCTAATTCTTATGCCTAGATAAACAGATAGCAAAGTGTTTTGTTTGGTGTTTGGTTTTTTTTTTTTCATTTTAAAGTCTTTTTATTTCACTATACATGTCACACTTTTTAACCCTTAATTCT
>JAVFHW010079336.1:12103-23537 GCA_032159205.1 Eurystomus glaucurus suahelicus | reverse complement strand
ATCAGTAGTCACTCGTACAGACCCTGCCCTTCTTCCACCCAAATAGAGGTGTGAAGTGTCATGCCCACATTTATGTGAATGTGCTATACATAACATACCTCTGCCACAGTGTGGGTAAAAATTATGTCTACCTCTTGGCAACTATCATGCTTCTCTGCAGTCCTCTGCTTTTTGCCTTCTTGCTGTGGTGAGGACTTTGGCACCAAGGTCTCCTGAACCTCCTGAGCAACATAGAGACCCCACCTAGCACCCCAAAACCTGTTTTATGACCTTCAGGTAGACCTTTCAGTTCTGAAAATGTTGGGTAACATTATCACAGAGCTCTACTATCATATGCAGTAAGCATACAGCATTTTGATGAAGGTTGTTATCATACCTGCTCTTGGAGCTTGGGAAGAAATTGGCAGATGTTGGCTGTTCCCAAGGGAAGATATGAGATAAAAAGTGCATGGATCTTATACACTGCATGTGCGTGGTTACTCTGCAGGCTGCTCACTCGCTTTAGTAGAGATAGAGCTCTTTATGTTCTGTTAACTGGGAGGAGAGCTCAGGCCAGGAGATGACTTGATGGTATCTTCAGTTCAGAATAGGTAAAGAATTTCTGATTCGACTGTCCCCAGAATCGCATATCCCTAGGTAAAGGGAATTTCAGAGCTGCCTCTCTTCTATTTACTGTAGCTGGACAAAAGCTAAATGGTGTTTAATTTTTTTTTTTTCTTATTTTTAGAGAGTATGGCTTGTCATACCTTTCTCTGAGAGCTAGCATTGGGCTGTGGACTGCAATCCTGTGCATCATCCTTGTTGCAACTGATGCAAGCTCCCTAGTCTGCTACATTACTCGCTTTACTGAAGAAGCTTTTGCTTCTCTTATCTGCATCATTTTCATTTATGAGGCCTTAGAGAAGCTGTTTCATCTCAGTGAGACATACCCAATCAACATGCATAATGATTTGGATCTGCTGACAAAGTACTCGTAAGTAAGGTTTCTTCTATTGACGCTGGATTTTTTTTTTTAATAGGTGATGTTTTCTCTGTGAGGAAGGCAAACCAGTGCACAGCAGGAAAAGTTTGCAGTCGTTGTAGACTTAACATGTGGAAGCTATTGAGTTAGGTGTGCTCCTGACGTATGGAAGTAGTAGTTGCTGGAGGTATGTGTACAAGCAGTACACATGTAGTTCAGATAAGTAAAATGATCTTGAATTTGAGTTTGGAAAAGCTTACACACATCTGACTTGGAAGTCCTAGAATCAAAAATAGGACTTGGAGGGCCTCAGCTTCAGGTCTTTATTCATGTTTTTATTCAGGGAGGTGTAATTCCATGATCTCTTGCTATAACCTTGTACCAATGATTTATAATATTTCATTAGCAACATTTTAAATACCTCATTTATCTGTTACTTCTTTTTCCCAATTTGAAATACTGACCTATCTAAAAAGGACATAATTTGATGTACCTCCTTTATTTTACCCTCTCTGGCAGTTAAGGTTCAAGCTCCAAGAACCGAAGTGGATTTGGAATTTTTAAGCACTTCTCAGCAGTGATTGGTTTTGTCATAATCAATTTGTTCTTAATAACAAGACTTTTAACGTGTCTCCATTTAAGCAGCTTTATTGTGGAGATTTGACAGGTAGTCTTCTTCTTAGAGACTAAAAAAGGGATAGCTTTAATCATGTCATGTAAAAGTAAAAACTCATAGATTTGTTTCTGTGATATATGAGAACTAAAATGTTCTTCTGGTCAAGGACACGATCCTAGTCTGTCCTGAGGCCAATTAAGTCTGGTCACCTCAGCAACTAAAGCGTCATTAAAAAGCATTTTCAGAGACGTTTCCCCTCTAGAAATGTCTTTATTTCACTGAACCCTTTTGAACCCTCTGTGTGAGCAGGGTGGGGCCCAAAAGGAACAATGCTTGAACAGTGCCACATCTTCTGCTTCCTGGAAAAACAGGAGTGTCTCAGCCAAATGTCTCATTTGCATTTTAAGCCGAGAAAAACAAAACACAGCAACAGAGAAAACATTTGAGCTTTGTATATGTTATCACTAGGAAAATAGTTAGCGAATCCTGAATCTGAATGCACATTATATGCCTTAATATGCAGAACAAATTAAATTAGAAGAACTTGAGTTCTGCTGCGACATACTCTCTTATCATGCTGAAAAAAAAAATTCTCTCTAATAGTTTAATCAGTAGACAAAGGAATATTAATTTGAAGAGAAAGCCATAAACATCAATAATAGACCGTGCACGCAGTTGAGGTTATATCCTGGTCTTATTTAACTTCACTTAACTTCAGTGAAGTTGTAATTTTACTCTAAGGTGCCTCATATAGGCACAGCGTTTGTGGATTTTTTTTTTTTCCCTTTATCACTTCAAAGTAGTCATCTCAAAGGGAAAGAAAATACGTTCTCGTACAGTTTTGAAAAACAGATGCTGAAATACTATATAAAGACAAAAAAAATATTCAGAAGCCTTTTAGCAGGCAGATCTGAGATGTTAAACTATGTAATGAGAAGCGTAAGCACAGAGAGAAGTACGGATTCTGGGTAGCTAGCTTTATTCGTGGTTAGCAGAGTCCTGTGATATTGCTTCAGATTGCAGAGAGAGAAGATGAACAGTCTTGCTTGTAGAGGAGTACAGTGATAGATATCTCTATATTTTATAGAAGTGTTTTTACCATCATAGTCCTTATGCTTACAAATAAATGTTTTTATTTTATTTAAAATTCCATTCATTAATCAGAATCTCAAATTGATTTTTGAAGAGTGTTATTTACTTGCTGACTGCCCTTGGTAACTCTTGTCATTGCATATAGACTGTGCGGAGCACGAAGAATGATACAAGTACAGCAGTTGTCATCTTCTAGTTACAGCTTTTGACCTGCCCTGTCCTCCAGTGCTGAAATAGTATTAGCAAGACAGTTTCAGATTTTCCAGACACAATTTCTGAAGCACAAATGTCTTCTAGATGTTTGGAAGAAAGATCTGACCGCTGCCTGGTGCTTTCAAACGCATATATAGCCATCAGAATGATTTGATATAATAGTTTTGTAGTTATTTGTGGGGTTATCATTTCATCTTTTCAGTTATTCTTTTGCTCTGTGTAGATACTACAAGTAGATTGACTTTAAATTCTTGCATTACTTTTCACTTTTGGCATTTATGTTGTATCTTCTGCTTGCAGCAATGTCCTGTTTGTTATCAATATCAGGTCTGTGCAGCTGACCCCACTGATACCAAAATGACTAGCTGTAGACATAGTTACAGGCGGTGTAGCTGTTACGGGATGTGGCTTATATTTTTTGACCTTAAAACTGATGGAAATGCCTGTATGCACTGTGATTATCTTGTAAGATCGCCTCTGCTGATTCCAAGGATCTGTGCTCTAAACACAGCAGTATTTTCAGCCTCTTCTGTTCTCTCCCTGTCCTCCTTTTATTCTAGTTTTTCTTAGCTCTTCAGAACTGGCCCAGACAGGTTGGGAGAACAAAAAGATGTGTTCTGTTAGAGCAGCTCTACATCAGCTGCCCAAATGACCAGTGCCTTCTTAGCCAGCTTGCAACCTGGACTCCATGGGTTTGCTGTGCAGATATGCAGCTATTACTCTGTCCAGACACAGTGGCTGTTTTCCCAGAACATGAAGGGATCACAATTATCATCCCCATGGGGTCATCACAAGACATTTCCAATAACCCTTAGTCCCTGCTTAAATGCCTGTACACGTCTCAGTTTCAGAAAGGTCACAAACTAGAAAACAAAGAAGAATAAAACTTAGTTGTAATGCACGTCTTGGTTTTGAGTACTTAAAGTTGGGGAATATTGTTTTCACAAGCCTTTTCTGCAGCATCTGACTCCCGTCCTTCCTCTTGTAGTTTAAATGGGTAACAAACTTGGGCTGAAACTGGTCCTGTCCTTAAAGGACCAGCCTACTCTGTTACAGAAGCTAATTAGTATCTGCTGTTTTGCTAATTAAAACAGCTGTTTGCGTTTTCCTCTTTGGGGATTTTAAAGACAAGTTTTTAATTGTTAGTAAAGCCTTGGCAGTTCTTTAATTAGCAATGGGTGAACTTCAAAAGGTTGAGCAACTCATTTCTCTTTGAATGCTTATCCAAAGCTTACGCAAAACTTTATCTTCAATCTGTGTTTCTATGCTAGAAAACTCAGATTATACTGTAAAATTTCTGTGTTGTCTGTATTCTGCCTGTTTCCCTCTCAAAACGTTGATGATAGATAGGTCAGGACACTGTATATGTTTGAAGCTTTCAGTGTGGCCTAGCCCTCTTCTCTTCTCCCATGGGCCTTCCAAGGATGCTCTGATGTCCACAGGTAGTCTGTGTACATCCCAGAGCTGTTGTCTTTGCTCTGGTGAAGACCTGAGTTTGACCCAGGAAAAGTCAATGGTGTGCTGTTGGTTCTGTCCTTTGGAGTACTCAAAAGACAAAGGAAATGGTAATTTAAAATGGTTGATATTTCAACCAGATTGGAACCATATTTCCAATGAGAAAGAAAACCCATTCTGTATTTTGGGTGGGTTTGAGTTCTGTCATAAACAGTCTCTGTTGCAGGAGTTTGATGTAAAAGACTGTACTGCACGCATCTCCTCTTATAGTTAAGGGTGTAGTCATTACTAGTATCTGCCATAACAAAACTTGGAAGTCTACAGAAAGAACATTCAGAACAGTTGGGTTGGTTTTGTTTTTTTTTTTAAATCAAGCAGACCCAAATATTTCAAAATCAAAGTCCTCCTAAAAGATTGCTTAGAAATTCATACTTCTCATTTTACCATTTGGGGTAGGAGATATATGAGTTTGAGTTTGTTACCAAATTATATCTCAAAAATTAAAAAATATCTTTTGCAGCATGATATAATTTATGTAGAACTAGTCCAAACGCACGTTGTACTTGTTTTCTTTATTTTACTTGTTTGTTACTCCGTGTGGAAATATTGGTCCCAATTTTCAGGTCATCCACTTGCAGGCAAATACCTTCAGCATTCAAATGTAACTTTTTCTTAAAACACCATCTTTATAGTATGGCTGATAAAGAATAAGGCGTTTAAGAGCTAAGTCAAAAGAAGGATAAAGACAACCAGATTTTCAGTGTGCTGCTGTACTGCAATTTTTCTTTTTGTAAACTGCATTGTTTTGAAGGAATTTAAATACAGTAGCTGCATTGTTTATGAAATAAAACACGCATACTTTTTGATATGGGCTTTTCTTTCCTTTTTTTTCTTTGTTTTTTCTTTTTTTTCTTTTTTTACTGTGACCTTTTGTATTTGTCATGCCATTAGCATTTGTAGGTTGGCATAGCAACTCTTTTATTTCTGCACTCTCCTCCTCCTGCTTTTTCCTACCTCTGTAGCAAATATATCTCCAGTTAGTGAATCCTCTCTGGAACACTGAGGCACATCAGTTTTAATGTGTATATTAAATATTAGGATATTGTTTTTGCTAGGAAAGGAGAACCCTACAACTAGGTGGATTAAAAACAGAGGTTCTCCAAAGGAAAAGCAAATAAGCATTGTGAGTGAAAGGAGCGTGATTTAGAAAGCAATCCAGTATTCTTTAAAAGACAAGCATTTTAAGATCATTATCTCAGAATACAGAAGATAAATTATTTCTCCGTGTGAGGTTGCTTAAATCTTGGGACATTATACATTTTATTCTTTATTAATTCTTTTTTCAGAGTGATGAATTCATGTTGTTTTTAATAATTCTTTACCAGAAGTTACTCAATTATTAACAGATTACATTGAATAATTTTAAAGTGATTTCTTGGCATAGTAATATGCATATTGCAATCTGTCTTGGTATTGACATGCACTTAAGCATTAGGAGTAGAAAATCCCCACTCTGATGTAATTAAGGAGCCAAGATCATGTCAATCTCACTCTCTTTTGCAAGCTATAGAAGGCATTGCTTCTAGAAGGCATTGTGTAGAACCAGCAAGTTTGAAAACTTTCATTATCTGTATAACTTAATCTAAATACATTATTATTGGATGCAAATGGTGTTGTTTTATACTCAGTGTTCCGTAAGCTGCAGGTGGAATGAGAAGAGGCAGTGATAAACACAGAATCCCACACATGTAATCGAATTCCAAGGCCCGTAATGATTTCTTTGAACTTAGATATGAATATAGATTTTCTTTTCCCCTTCTTTATAGTTCTTTTTTTCTACAACTAAGTAACTGTGCCATATCCTGTGTGTTGTTCCCTGAGAATGTCCGCTCTCTTCCAAGAAGCATGCAAATGCCATCATTAAGTTTAACTGCTGGTTCCCTTTTGCTTCTTGATGAACCCCAAAATCCTGAAATTATTTTTTAAAATTTCATTTATCCCAGGGCGTCCCTGTGTCCGCCCAGCCCAATTGATTCATTTTTCTCTTTACCTCAGGAGGTGCCCACCTTGCTTCATTCTTTTCTACAACTCATGCCCACCACTTTGGAAGCAGATCTCCTTGTTAAGCAATTCTCGACAGCATTCACTCTGTAGTTGATAGCTGGTCTACACAATGCCCTCATAATCTGGAAAGGCTTATACAAAATCCTTGGGTGGTTTTGTTACGGTATGTTTGTGTGTATTGATACACTACGCCTGAATCATTGAAACTTAAGCTAATTATAAGCTAATGATAGTATATTACAGTATATTGTTTCTGAAGCAGCATTATATCAACTCTCTTCAGGTGTATATTTTTTTTAACTCTGGAAATGGGGTAAAGTGATTCTTGATGTGCTATGCCAAAAAAACCTGATTCTTTGAGATTTCTTCACTTTAACATGTGTTTATGCCCCTCGGATTTATCTCTCTCCATGTGTGTGTGGAATTGTTGTGCTGCTGAGTGTATTGCCTGCATAATTTTATAAGCTTTCCTGTTTTCCGCCTCAACTTCACCAGCTAAAATATACAGACTTACAACTGTAGAGAATCTGTGTGGTTGCCTCCTGATTTGTGATTGTCGGAGATGGGCTACTTAATGACTCAATGGTCTAATGCAGGATGGCAGATCTCATGAATAAGTGAAGAGAAGATCTTGTCTTGCCATGACAGCTGTGCTTTGGAAGGGCTTCGTGATACTGAGAATAGAACTTCACTGACAAGTCCATTTCCCATCAGTATTAATTATTTTGTTTCCAGTCGCTTCTCCACCGAGACTGTGATTTCATCATCGTGGATGTTGCCATGAGAAGGAATATGGCAAATATCGTGCCAGGGAGATACAGGTGTTGTAGATATGAGACAGCAGAGAGGTCATTGTCTGCAGTATTGCTGTTGTCCCCTTCCCATAGCAGTTGTTAGACAAACAGAAGGGCTCTGAGTGCCCATGATTCACATAAAAATGGTGTATTTGGAAGCAACCTACACGTGCATAGCATTCTGCTATTGATCATCCTTGTAAACGCAACAGAAAGAATACCTGTGCGTGTATTCCAGTACCTTTTAAAACAAAACTAGTGATGTTACTTTCCATTTTACACCATTCTTGTTTTGCAGTTAACAGAAAGTCAGTCAGCATGAAAGTGTTGTTAGTACAAAACCTTTCACCTGACTAGTTGTTGAGCAACAAGAATGTTTATCTTTCATTGCTGATCTACAAAGGAAGGGAAAAATATTCCCCAGCTTTAGATATGAAATAGCAGGTTTCTTATTTGCTAATCCACATTCCCTTTCCCATTGTCCAGAGGAAGAGGGGTCACATGGAAAGTCTTCTTGGTGCTATTAGGGGTAGTGATAACTATTCCTTTTGCAGGACAAAGAACACGGCTAGTTGTCTGAGGTGTCCTGAAGCTGCTCTGGTCAAGTCCTAGCTCTGTTCTTTGAAAAGAGCGCAAGTTGTAGAAAACATTGCACACAGTGAAGTTTCAATGGCTGCCTCAAGTTAATGAAATTTATGAAATTGAGATTTAGGAAACCAAGGCAAAAAGAGCTAGGAAAAATGTGGGGAGGTTGGGAAGGCAAAGAAGGGAAGGGGGTTGCCATCAGTGACCTCTACAGCATGTGCTGGATTGGCGCTGAAGCTTTAGCTTCTTGATCCTCCTGTGAAAAAGAGAGGTACAGGCTCCAGAGGGTACCAGTTTGTCAGCCAGTCCTCACATTTATTATTCCTAGTCTACCTTTGTTTCCCATCCTGATTTACCAGAGATTTCTTGAGCACCTTGGAAGATGTAAAGACTCCCTGCTCTGGTGCTTTCTCTAACTAGCAGGTTCAGGCCATTACTTTTCTGTCACTCTCTTGTTTTGTCAGTTCTGATCTTACAACAGTTCTGCAGCTTCCTGAAGACCGTCCTGTCTGAAATGGTTATTACTCTACCTCAGATTTATAAGGCACTTTATAGTAGTCTGTGTTAAATGTTTAAACGCCCTAGAAGAAAGCAAGCTCCACTGATTCCTGCCTCGTTGCAAAATAGGGACATTTCCAATACAGAAGGGAGTGATGTGACTGAATATCTAGCGCACTTTTAGACACCAGCTCCAGGTGCTGTGAAAACAAAGGCATGAGCCTCCACAGACCCTCGCGCATATGTGGCAGCCCATCGTGGCTGTCACCGATTCCATGGTGTATATAGACACCCATGTTTAGATACCTGAATTGCTCCCAGGAGGTCAGAACAACTTGCAGTAGATAGAAGTGTAAAGGCACAAGAGGAATAATTCCATCATTAGTGTGGTGAAATGGGTATATTGTGAGATTGGCAGCAGAGATACAATTTTTTTTTTTCCACTATAGTAACACCTATGCTTTTACCACCAAAACCAATGTCAGATTCGTCCCTGCCTATACTCTAGCCATGAAAAAAGCAGTGTCTTTCTAGCCATGATGAAAGAGAATCAATAGATCATTCTGTACCTTCCAGCGTAACACAGATGATTGCTGCCTCATCATCGCTGAAAGTACGTTGCTAACTTGGTATACTGTATTTGGAGCTGAACACATTGCTTAGAGAAGATACTTACAGATGTATGTCTGTTCTCTTGCTCATTGGTAATAGCATCAACTCCACATAGAAGTCTTGTTGTGGGCAAGTGCTCAGCACTTAAAACAACTTTGCAAGAACTTCAGAGCATTTAACCTCCACGAGGCAATACATTTTTACTTATCCTAGCCTTCTAAGTAATATTTTATCAAGAAAACAGAAAGATGCGTTAGTAGTTAACGATTCAGTGTATTTTACTTTTTCTCCTGAGAGCTGACCTCTCAGAGTAAAAAAATGACAATGGGAGACTAGAAGTTTTAGGAAATTAAAGTAGAAGGCCTTATTTCAGTAATGTGAGTTTCTCCTTGCAGGGCAGTTGTGTTGGGAAATAGTCATGACTGAAGAAATTACGTCTGTTAAATGTCACATTTTGATAGATAATATTTTATGTTCTGGCAGTGAGTGGTGCCTCCGGTTGTGGTTTTGGGGCTGCACAGAGAGTGTCTTATTACCTCACATTTCTCTAATATTAAGCAATGACTGTGATGCTGAAAGACAGTTACACCGTGATACAACCTCACGTCAAAATGTCAGTGTTGCCGAAAGACGTATAATATTGAAAACAATGTGATGCTATATATATCAAAACAGATCATAGTTTGAAGGATCTTCTCAGTAGAAAGCAGGATCTGATCTTTCCTGTTAGGGCCTAATTCTGCACCCATGCAATGACAGAAGCTGGGTGCAGGGTGATTTTGGTCTGCATGGGTGGAGTTTGCACAAGTCACTTGCCGATGAGCAATCTACCACCGGTGAGTGCCTGTGAGACTTGTCAAAGGCCAGACTGGAACGCTGTGAAGGAGAAAAGTGGTATTGATACAGAAATAAACAGGGTGGCGATCTCATCCGAAGGCGAATTATGTGAGCTGTATTACGCTATAGCTTCCGCTGCCATGTTTCTGACTAAGGAAATAGAAATTCGGGCTTCTCTAATTTCTAAATGTGGTTTTACAGTTTGCAGCAAGCTGTACCATGTGGTGTTGGTGACATGCACAGTCTTCCCTTCTAGCGAGAAAGTGACGGTGACTGAGCAGCCCACGTCACTTGGCCTGCTGTAACCAAACCCCAGTGGGCCATCGCCCAGCGTCCGGCCAGTCTGCGATCGGCGATGGACATCGGGGCAGGGAGCTCCTGTGCTCCCAGGAGACAGTCGTAACCTGAAACAGCCACCTCCGCATTGTTGCACGAACATCAGATACTCCCTTGCGATAACGCAGACCTACCGTTTGGTGACTTTATTACGCTGCCGTAGCTCACTAGTAGTGATGTGCTTCGTTTAACCATTTTGGTAGTATTTTAAAAGTACGCATTGAGCACGCATTCATTCTGCACTTGGGGCCTGAGCCAAAGCATCTGAAATTGGTTTGAAGGAGCCAGTCTACTTCAAGGACCTTTGGCTCAGGCCCTCTATTTCTCTGAATGCTGTTGCTTTTTTTTTTTTTTCCCCTCCTTTTTATTCTTGGGCTGTAAGGGTTTTTTCTTCCTTTTTATAAATAGCTGCATTTAAAATAAAAGCAAGGAGTTGCACAAAGACAACCTGCATCTCTGTGTGTATCTTAAATGCAGCTGTTGTCACATGTATAGTATTGTAATTGGAACACAGTGGCACTATTCTGTACTCGTAATGTAGAAGGTAGAATTTATTATCTAGAAAATATTACGCATCTAGATGAGAATTTTCATTATGTGGAAAGACCAGCAGCCACAGAGAAAAAAGATGGGGTTTGTAAGTGAATGTACTGCTCCTCTCGTAGAACTGGAATGCAAATATGTGTTTGATGGCTCTCCCCTCTTCAGTCAGATGTTATGCTGTCCCCAGCTACTCCTGAGAACTTCATCAGAGAGGAGAGTACAGAATTTATTTACAGCTCTCATAAGCACTTTCAAATACTAGCAGGATAGTACTAGAAATTTTTAAGGTGGGATACATTTAAAGAGAACTGCAAAGCACACTTGACATCTTGGAGCCTACAGAGTGCCCTGCATATTTTGAAGGCTTTGTCAAAGAAGCAGCCTCCCACGGTTGCTTCAGAGGCTTTAAAGACTTAATTTTGATTTAAAACTGCCTATTTGCAGTTTTGTCCTCCCACACTGCCTCGTCACGTTTTCTGGGTTAAAATGCAGAATTTAAAATGCAAAACGTGCCGCGGGGAAAGGAAAACCAATGGACGCAGAAGTTCAGGGAGCTTCTGGTGCTCGTGGTCTTGCAGAGCCCTGGCAGCTGGCAGTTTCGCCCACCAAGGCACTCCGGTAGAGAGAGGGATGCAGACAGTTGGTGTTTGAGAAGTGGATCAGCCTGGGACTGTGCAGAGCATCAGATCCCCCCGTAGGGAAGTGTAGGGTGGAACAGGACTGGCACGTTCTCAGTATCCCAAACTGTGTATTAATAGAATAGGAGGCAAATAGGTGGGAAAACTTGCTGTGGATGATGATTTAAATATGTCACATTACGTACTATAT
>JAVFHW010079335.1:26125-53270 GCA_032159205.1 Eurystomus glaucurus suahelicus | reverse complement strand
GGAATACAACTGATTACATGCCTTGATGAAGAATATGCTTAATTTGCATTAAAAATATGAGAACTATAAACAAATGCAAATCTTACATCTGTCATAATTTTTGTTTCAGTAAGTAGTAAACAATGTCTTATGTGTATCAGAAGAGCATTCTTGCATTGCAGTTCAGACTTGGGAGTGCACTCTGTGTAAATGCAGCTTGCATAGTAATAATCTAGGTACCTACCGGTGTGCATATTAGTTCAGCTACAGCAACACTGACTGTATCAGTGCAGTGTAAATCTGCCTGCATCTCTGGATAGAGTAGACATCCTGGATGCTGAAGCCCCTGATACTGCCATTTATCAGCTACTGAAAACATGGCAAGTTTTTCCATCTCATCAGAGATTTCCCTGCTTCCCTTTGGTTGTCTGGGGAAGACTCTGAGGACATGCCTATTCAGGAGCATGGCAACTGCTATGGCACCAATGGCCACTGATTTTCCAGACTTTCTCTGTAGAACTAGGAATCTGAGATACCTGAATGCACCTATGAGGCACGAGATTCGCAGAAGAGAGCCGTGAAGGTCTAAGGTAGTAATTTAAAAGCATCCATGAGAAGAAATTCTGTTGATTTCACCTCTATCTTCATGTCCTGAGTAGTGAGAGCAAGAGTCCTAAAGAATCAGTCAATGTCATTGTTACTCCATTTCTGAAAGTTATTTTATCTATTTCCCTCAAGATATTCTCAGCTTTATGTGCTCATCAATTACGAGTACTAGCAGTAATGAGGAATCACAGCCCTTCTCAGATAAGAGGAAGGATTCAAATATGTAATTCTTGGGCTATTAAAGAAGTACAGATTGAATGTTTGTATTTAAATATCGTGCTATTTCTGGTCATGAAAACCTATTTCTAATTATGAGTTATAGCTTTCCCATGGTAAAATGCTGCAAAAAGGGGAACTGGAGGAATAGAAAAATGGAAAATTTCCAACTGAATAGAACTGATGGAAAACAAAAAATAAAATTGGATTTCTGAAATTTTTTAAATCAATTTTATTGATGAAATTAATAACCTATAAAGTGATGTAGGAAGATCACATAGAACAAGTTCTTCAATGTTTTTTTTGTTTGTTTTCAATTTCTGTTTTTTAAAATGTTGTCCTTTTTTTTTTTTTTTTAAATAATTGAGATATATTTGACTGCTTACATGTGTATGCTGAAATGATTGTGTTCTATAAGTGGCATTGAAAATTCAGTGTAATGGAAAGCACATTTCTGAGAGAATGGTAACAGGTAAGGAATTGTGTTTATAGCGCTAAATATAGATTTATAAAAACCTTTGTTTTCAAATAAATTGGCTAAGGAATTGATAAATGATTCTAAGATGTGGCTGTCAATACTTTTATGTTTGACTGTGGAGCCATTTTACCCCTGTCTGCTAATAAGATCTCAGAGGAAAAAACTTTTAGAATGTACCCACTTGGGTGAATGTATCACCCAATGGTTATCCCAGCAGTTATGGAACCATTTTCACAGTCTTTGTTCTTCCTATTTGTATATTTAAATAGCATGTGGAAGCCTTATGTGGAGGGCAGGAATGAAGGTTTTAATCCTTTCCTATATGCAATATAGCCTTTACCTTTCTGCTTCTTCAAAATGTTATCTTGACCAGGAGAAGGGGATTTTAAAGATCTTGACCTTTACATGCCTCAGTGAAGGCGTTTCATAAAGATGAGTTATATAAACAAACAGGCAGTATGCTCTATAGCTCTACAAACAAACAAGTATTCATACAGATTAGTTCTATAAACAAACTAAACAGAGACAAAGAAAAAAGTTAACTTTATATGTTTGTGATCAAAATGCAAATAGGATAAAACTGTATTCTTGAGGTGGGACGTTAAAAGGAGGCAAAAGTTTTGAAAGTGTTTTTGTATGACAACAAAAAGTAGTGAACACCTGCGATTTGACTTCTGTGTGACCTAAAGGAATTCTGCACTGGTGATTTTTTTTCCATCACTTCTGTTCAGGAATTTTTGAGAATAATTCCCCCAAACTTGTGCAGTTAATCTTTATCATTTTGGAGAGTGCCCATTCGTAAATTCAAAATAACTTTTCTAAGCAGAGCCTAGTGCCTGGGTGCTTCTAGAAGATATGAGGCAGCATCATATAAATAGCAACATTGAATGTATTTTTTTCCCCTATAGGTTATGAAAAATTAGTTCTGTGATTCTTATACAGTTAAAAATAATAAAAGTTGTGCAGGGAAAGAAGCATATACTAAAGTATTGATTTACTTATCCCATATTTCAGATAGGATTATACTCTGGGAATTCTGTCAAAATTATATATTAAACAAATTTACTAAATTTAATTTAGGTCTCTGAACTTGCAATTTCTTTACAAAGAATTTGAGAACTTGCAATATAATTGGAACTGCAGTGGTAGCCAAGGTCTCAGTAAACAGTCATAACGTAATTGTTCATAGCATTAATCAATATACTTCGTGCAGTTTACAATGTATTGCTTTGTAGAAGGGAAAAATGTTTTGTCAGTTTATCTTAATGCGTGTCTGGCATGACTAAAAAATTCTAAAATGTAATGTTAATCATTGCTTGTCAAGGAGATGGCATATAAAGGATATATAATCTGAAAGAGATGGTTACTATCTACTGCAGTTACGTAAAATGTTTTGCATATTAAAACACATTTGCTGTGTAAATATAAAGCACTGTAGACTATGATCTGATTCTACCCCTCTTTCTCAAGCTTCATGGTCTGGATGTTCCATGGAATAGAGTGAGATCAGCTTGGAATCAGGTTCCAAGCACAAATAGGGGTATTATATTCTCAAATATTGATTTGGAAAGAGAGATTTTTAAGTTATGCCTTCTCCAGAAGTTTAAACGCTGATATGTAGACAATATGTTATCTTTTATTTGCTGGGGGTTTTTTGTTGGGTTTTGTTGGTTGGTTGGTTGGGGTTGTTGTTGTTGTTTGGTTTGGTTTGGTTTTGTTGGTTTGGTTTGGTTTTTTTGGTTTGTTTTGTTTTGTTTTGTTTTTCCCAAGTGCTTAAGTTTTTCCCTGGATAACAACAAACTTACTTCCTCAGATTGTGAAATGGAATCTCACAGTGTTATTTAAGTGCTAATTTGGAGTTTGTACACACCTCCACTCAATCTCAAGTTACAACCTAATATTACACTACTGTAGAAGAAGCCATGAAGTGTAAGGCTGTGGCTGTATAAGGTTAGTCTCTGTTGGAAAATTGTGCACATGGTAGAACTCCTTCCTTCTGTATGTAAGAGAGGAGTTTATGTGTGGCCATAAATCAGAGTAAAGCTTCCTTTTTAAAGCACAGTGACTCTGTAGTCTCAGTACTTACAGCAAAGATTTGAGGCCCTTCTTGTGGTTGAAGTTAACTAGATTGTTCCCCTGTTCTTCCCTGCTTCCTCCCCACCTTTGAAAACTGATCAGAAATTGGTAAGCTAATTTTTAAAGACTGCCAGAGAGGCCAAGGAAGGAGGAACAGAGTTTCTTATACTTTCCTTTGACTAACGTTAATTAGAGCACTGAAAATGATCTTCAGTGTACCCTTCTGTACTGAGCATTGACATCTTGATTTTTTCCATCACAAGCAGAAGGAAAATCCATTTCCAGTAACTTGGCATGAAATGTCTATGTCTACACCATAAACCAATGATTCATGTTCTAGCTTGAAACTAATGTTTAAATTTCAGCAAGTGCTCTGTTACAAAAATTATTAAACTTGTTAGTCTTTCATCTTTCTCTATATTTTCATCTGTGGGCAAGTGTGGAGTCAAATTCTTAACAGACCAAACTCTCCTCTGGCTAGTATCTTCCCCCTTTCTACTTGAATGTTGATCTCAATGCTTACACAATTTTAAAAAGAAAGAGAGAAACAAATAAGAAAAAGCAAAAATAAAATGTAAAGAAAACACCAAGAAGCAGATGTCATCTGCTAATTAACTTGTGATAGACTCCACTATCAGTGAGTCTCAACTACTGTCAGTCTTATTATCCCTTTTGTACCGTGGTGAAGTCCATGGATTCACATTAGTCTCAGCCACGAAGTGCTGATGTTGGTGAATGTATTTAATGTGTATTACTTAGGGGCTTATTAGAGTTGCTGCCTGGAAGTAAGTGGAAAAAAAGGGAACCTCGATGTTAGAAGTTTGAGGCTTGGGTTTTTTTTGTTTAGGTAGGGATTGTGTGTGAGAGGAGATCATAGCTTAAATCTGTCTTTTAATTTATCAAGAAGGTGTTTTGGTTTGGGGGACTATTACTATCCTGTTGTCTTTTCTCCTTTTGCTTAAACTTTTTCAGGACTAAGTGAAATTTAATAGGCATTCATCTGTAGATAATAGCTTTCTTTTTTTTTTTAAGAGGAGTATATTTTGTAGTAATTCCGGAAAAAGAATTTTATCTGGATAGTATTCTAAAACATGAGGCTCATTTGCAGGGAGAGGTTGAAATGAACAAACAGCTGAGATACCTTCAGATTAGACCTGCCTTTGTGCAGAAGGAGGAGGAGAGCTCTACAGACCCTTTAAATTGAGCTGGTTGTCTCTTGTGATAGGTGTGAAAATGATCGAGTTTGTCAGTTCAGGGCAATTACTGCTTGACTCTGGCACAAAGAAATACTGTTTTCTTTTGTATTTCAATTTCCAGTTGTTACTTGTTTTGCTATAAAATCCAAATTCAAAGAAGTGGGAAATGAATCCTGACTAAAGTGTGGTACTTGACAGCAATTAAAACATACCAAGGCCATACTTTTTAATTCAGAAGCATGACAAAAAGGAATTTTTCCTTACTACTTTTGTGTCTCGTTTTAAGTTTAACATGTGGAATAAGCTGCTGTCAACCAGTATTAAACACTATTTCATTTAAAGATTTAAGGAAGACGTTCCTTTAACCTGAATCCGGGTCAAAGGACCCATCAGAAGAACTTCAGTTTTAAAGGTTTGCCAAATGATTTACCAAGACTCCTTTTTTGGTCTAATCTACATAATAATTGAGGGAATTTGCTATCAGTGAAGTATGTTGGTGCCACATATTACCTGCACAATAGTCAGTAACCTGGTGTGTTACAGACTTCATCATCTAGAATAACCATGATGATAAGCACAAGCACACAGTTCCAAAGAAAATAAAAAGCTCTTTACATTTTAAAATTCACCAGTTGCTTTCCTTAACATTGCAATTGTTAAGGTTCTTTAAAGATGATATGTTATATTACTATCTATGTGCTTCTATTTGACTTATGTTGTAAACTTAGGTTTTTTCATGTATGGAAAATACAGTTTAGCAGAGCACATAGTTAAATTCAGCAGCACAGTTTTAGAGTATTCTTCAGCCAGTTATACTGGGAAGAAATCCAAACTTCACATACTTGAAAAAGAAGAGTGAAAGCTGTGAGCTGTTTAAGTTCTAGAGGGCTGACATTTTAATTAGCTGCTATTAATCAGTAAGTTAAGCAAGTTGCTAACATACTGCCACTTCACTATGCTGTTTAAATGGCTTTTTTTTCCCCCAGTTTATATAACTATTAGCCTTTTTAAAAGATTTTAATAAACTGTGATACAGTTTAATGTTCTCATCTGTTTTTTTCTGAGGAATCTGAAGTTTTACATGAAAGTTATGAGCATTTCTTGGCAATATCATATACTCAAGTAAGAATTTTTTTCATTCTGTATCTGTTTTATTTAGCGGATAATAATTACACATCACAAAAATGCTAATAAGGATACTGATAAATGGATAGATCATTGGCTACAGTTTTAGCCTCCTGGTATAGTTCAGTGCAGACCTATCATTTGAGGGAAGCTTAATATCACACTTGTAAGAACTAAGGTTAGGAGCTAAATCTCTACTTTGAGAAGGCCCTTTAATGATAATCCTGGATGGTAGCTGTCTCTTTGTCTGGATGAAGAACAGTTTCTGTTTTCAAATATTCCATAGTCAGCTGATACAAACAACAGGGAAAAGAGAGAAGGAAAGGAATTGATCGGAAGGTTTAGCATTGCTTAGCGTAAAATCTGAATGTACCGTGCAGGGATTTTGTTTTTTCATTCATCCATTCATTTATTTTTAGCAAAGATTCTTAAAGGCATATTGAAGGATAGATTCTTTCAATTAGTTTAACTCTATTTCATGCATTTTCACAGACCATCTTGATGATGAATCTATTGTAAAGGAAGTGAGCTCATTACTAGTGATTTCTGTCAGCAACAAGTCTGATTTTAGCAAAAGCATTGTGGATTTTGAAAAATGTATTTTGAAACTACAAGTTAAGCAAAAAAATCAAGACTCAGTAATTAGAGTGAATACCAAAAATTGAAAACATTTTGAAATGCCAAATGTAACCTTACACAGAAAGTCTCCCCCTATGTGGAATGTCCATTCTTAATCCAGTGCAAGTCCTCTGTCATAACTTCTTTAAAACAATATACAGTGAGGTTTTCAACTATTTTAAAGGTGTAGGTTTAATTTTTAAGAAAATAGAGGAAAAAAATCAATTAAGCATGTGCAGAAACACTTTCTGTAAGTTAAAGCATATCATACCAATGCAGAGATTAATTAATGACAATGAAGTAGACAAGCTAAGTGGATTTTCTTCCTCTGAAAAATATGAGAAGCAATGAGTTCATTCTGCTTTTCTAGTTTCAAACATATTTGACAAATATCTGGTGGAATTTCTGGTAATGCTTCTAAAACAAAGCATACAACTGAAATTAATCTCTGCTTCATGTCTTATTCTGTTACCTGTGGTAATAGAGGGCTAGGGAATTGTATATGCTTGCTCTCTTAGCATGGTTGGTAAATATCACCTTCTTTCTCCTCAAAGACTGGATTTATTGAGGGGCTTTTGATCATACAGACAAAAGTAAACTTGACAATAACTGTGTTGCATAAATATATCATGAATCTTCATAGTAGAATTTAACCTTTTTAAATTTTTCTCAGTGAAAAAGAAATTTTTAGAGTTGCTTCATATACATCTAAAATTTAAAGCTGTGTGCATGTAAGCCTTTTTGCGTTGATACCTGACACTTTTTTCTGTCTATGATAAAATGAGAAAGTATTGTTTGGTTCACAAACAGGTTTTCAACTTGGCTGTCTATCCTTTGATAATGCTACTTAAGTTTTGTCATCTATATTAAGATTTTTAAAAAACAGAGACTGTAATTATAAGTTTGGTTTTCACTATATATATATATTTCTATTTGCTTTTTTTAACCCAACCCTCAACAAAATAATTTCCGCAAATACTTTCAGCTGAATCCAAACATAATTTTTCAGCAAATTAACTTTTTCTGAAAAGTTCCCAGTGGGCATATGTGGGTTCCTGCTGAATTATGCATAAATGTGGGCCTTAGGATAAATATTTAGTTGTGTTCTGTAGCTGTTGAGCTCTCCTTTTGAATAGAAAATATTTTAAACTAATGAGTTGGAAATCTGTTCAGTTTGTGGCTGAAGGTGATTTTTCGAGTCTCCACATCTGCCTCTGCTTGATTCCACAACATATATTGACTGGAAATTTTAGTCAGCTTTAGTACAGGAAACTTACTCAAATTTCTGTCAGGGATTTGAAAAATAGTTGGTAATAATTAGCATCCTCTTATTCAGAAAGAGGTGAATCAATGGCAAGGGAGAAAAAAGGGATATGTAGAGCTGTTCTCATAGCAGGTAAGGCATGAAGTTTAGTTCTCCTTACCAAAAGAATCTCAGTCAGTTGTAAGGCTCTTTCAAATGAAGAATGTCTTTTAAAACCACAAAATGAATGATAAAAGGCAATATTAATGATTATAGCATTACTATCTTATAAGAAGAGGGAAAGGCAGTCACTGGGAAGTGTGGTAGTGGTGAGTATATATACAGCAGTATGTGTCGTACTAACACAGTTTTCAGAAGAGTAATGTGAGAAGAGCATTGTGATTCAAAGTGTTACTTTGAGTGTGGTAGAAAAGAAATGTTTTAAGTAAAGCAGAAGGGCTTAGGTAGACCAATCTCAAGAACATCACAGAACTTGATTTTCTGCCGTAACTGCACCTTGCAATATCTTAACATCTTAGTACAGTTCCCTGGGCTTGTATTGTTTGTCTTGTGGATAATTCTAGTATCTCTGAATTCGTGGGGGTAGGGGTGCATGATTTTTATTAAACCAGGTAATTATTTGCATACTCAGCTTCAGTTTCATATTAAACTAATTATAATCTGAGAAACATGGCAATGTATTTTATAATGTATAGATCCAAGTGGACCTGAAAAAGCAATAAAATACTACCTCAGGAAGTTACCTTCTTGGGGTTTAGTGTGCAAACTCTGCTTGCTTATGAACACCCATCCAAGCTTTACAGAAGGAAGCAGGATGGCCTTATCGCTGAATCAGGTGGCAAAGTTCTTGTTCCTTGGTCTGCCTCAAACTTTTAAGTGTTAATATTTACTATCAGCTCATGTAAGAAGGATTTTTTTTCTTGGTAGCAGTCTTTCTTACAAGCTGAATCTAAATTTGTTGGGAGCTGTGCCAGCTTGTATTGTTTCTCTGTAGAATACGCCTCATGGAGTAGTGCTTCTAGTGCAGGTATGACTACACTGTTGCACTCTGTTGAATCATACATAGCTACATTCCTTTTTACAGGTTATTCCATCTTCTTTGTGCAACTGCCACAAAGCCAGCTTCTAGAGCTAGGTTAGATTGAATTAATGGGAAAAAAAAAAAGAAAAAAATTAAAGACCTCCTATTAATAGTTTTATTCCATGGCATATCCTGTTTGTTTTCCTGTGATGGTAGGCAGTAAGCAACACATGGTTATAATACATCTTAGAAAGAGACGGAGGGAAAAGTTCTGTGTTAATTACAGCTGTTAGAACTCTAACATTTTGTATTTCTGGGCTTTCTAAAACTGTACCTATACAACTTTAATTTTGCAATAACTTTGTGGAGCTGTTTAGTTCCTGTATAAACCATGTTAGTAACACCTTAGTTTGAGTTTTTTCCAAGAGATCAGCTTGGACACATGCATTAATTATAGAAGACCCACTGGTACTAGAGACTGCTAGAATGCCATTCTCAATGCAGTTTGGATGAATTAATTTATTTAAGCACTGAAACAAACTCTGTACCACCATTAGCAGATTTCTTTTTTTTTCAGGTAATCTTGTTCTGTAGTAGATCCTTTTCATCCTAGCAGATCATTCTGTTACTAAACCGAAGTGTGAAGCCGTTTTTATGTTTGAGTTGCTTCTCACATGCTTGCTTATTCACTGTTTGGCTCTGATTAATGGTCTATGACCAGTCTGTTCTAATGTTAAATGAAAAAGCATTCCAGTGGCTGTGGCATTTGGTGATAAGTAGTTAGACTAAATAGAAGATGTTCTGTGCCTCCCTTGGCTACTGAGTTATGATTAGATTCAGCTCAGCCTGCAGAATGCTGCTGGGGATATTGCTACTCTGCTGTGGTGATAGAGCAACCCATATCAAAACAGGATGTGTTGCTGCTTATCTTGCATTGTACACCACAGCATTCTAAATACACTGGACATACCAAATAATTGTGGCCTTTTATTTTCTTCCTTTTTTTCCCCTAGACTTATTAAAGTGAGAAAGAGGGTGGGGTGAATCTTTCTGCCTGCCAAGCCATTGTAGTACTTGCAGCAAGTGTTAAAAGCCGTAGATTTTTTTTTTAATCTTATTTGTTTTTGCAACGTGTTTTTTAAGCCTTCAGACAATTTACTTTTCAGAGTTCATATGCAGCTACCCTTCTGCTGAAAAACAGCAATGCCACTGGTTAACCTCATGATATATTTTAAAGCAATCAATTTTCCCCCACACCCTGTATTATTTCTCTCCAATGCATACACTGGAAATTCATTTTTAATGTTTAAATGAACGGAAGAAGTGAGGGATACACTACTCTAATGTTCCATAAAGCACAGGCTATAGGATTTAGGAATTAATTATTGGTTGAGAAAATGCATGTATTTAAGATAAAGCACAGTGTCTTGATTTCAAATAACCAAAGTGAAATGAGTGTCATAAAAGTTATCATAGGCAGGAGTGTATTGTTCCAACTGTTTGCTGTATAACACAACTGCTGGGACACAACTGCCAACAGCAAGGGCCAGGCTGAAGTTTAGAGTGATATCTAGTAATGCCTAGATACTTGCAAGAATTAATCTCAAGAGCATTGAGCTGACTGACTTCTTGGAAATGAATTGACTCAGCAAACAATATTTTATTAAAGATAAACAAATAACATAAGGGCTAATTCCTTGAGTATAAGAATAATAATTTTGCAGTCTTCTTTGGCAAGACAACAGCTAGGCCAGCTGATTATTCTACACTACTGAACTAAAACCTTCCTTACTTTTGGGTACTGTGGAATCCTGTGATTCAACAAGGCCCAATTCAAGTTGCCAGAGCTTTGGTGCTGCAACCTGGGACTTCTGCCACTCTGCCAGACACTCTTCTTTCTTGCTTCACTTGCTACGCTGCCTCATTCTCCTCACTACCACTACTGCTCTTCTCATCTTCTAGCTGCCCTGCCTTACCACTGTGTCTTTTGGAAGCAGTTTCTGTTGTTTCAGTTTTTAAGTGCATGAAGCACTTACATACCCCTAATGTATACAGAGTACTGGTATTCGGGTTCTCCCACTTCATGGACTCTTAAAAATAACTTGTGCCATTTTTTCCTTGCAGTCTGACATGAATTTATGGTCTTAGATCAACACGAAGAGTCAGCCCAGGCCTAGCTAGTCTATGGAAATCTGGAAATTATATCTAATGCATTTAAAAAGCTGTATTTTAAATTTTCTTTTCACTTTGATATACATTGCTTCTTACAGGAATTCTTTGCAAACATACGTAAAATAAGTGCATTTCAGAGGTTCTCATTTGTCCCTCTCGTCTCTCTCTCTCCGGGAAATGCTCTTGCTTTATCTACCCAGTATGGGGTTTCTTTTGACTGAGGGATGGGAACACGTCACTTCTATAAGTATAGATGTCATTTCTGTGTTAGCGACAGGTTCCTTTCATTTTTCTCTCATGTGAATTATAAGCAAACAGTACTGTAAAGATCCAACTACAGTACAGTATGAATGCACCCTTTTAAATCCTTTAAGTAATATATTCTTCTCTCTTCTCTGTATTTTTGTTCTTGTGTTTTGGTTTCTTTTTTTAAGTTCTGGATGTGAGCAGTCAGTCAAATAACAAAATTTAAAGTTATACCTTTTCCTCCCTTTTTCTCCCAACCTATGCTATATATATATAAAGCCATTCCTGAAGAGAGAAGCAATTTAATTAATATTTCTGCTGACCATCATGTTACTGTAGCATCAATCTGGAAAGGACAAGGCCTCATATTTGCTCCCAATAACATCTCTGTACCACTTATTGAGGACTACATGGTCCTTGGAAAGAAAACCTGTATATGTTACTGGCATCTAAAGGTTAATAAAATAGTAAGAATGTGAATCCTTTCTACCAGAAAACTGGAGTGATTTTTGGTTGGTTTGTTTTCTGCAGTAGTTTGATATTGAAACAGTAATAAATAAATGTTGTTATACATTTATAAATAAATTACTTATTCTTTCTTGAAAATGTATTGTTTAGGATTTCCTTGACAGGATTTTTATTTTTCCCGATTGCATAAGTAGTATTTGAGTACAGCTGTGTCTGTAGTGCTAAGGAAAAGCCTTTTATATTGCCTTGGATCTTGGCAGAGTTATATAGTAAATAATTAAAAGTATTGTAAATCTTACTGCAGTGGCTTTCCAAGCTTTCCAAGTTATGAGGTAGAGTAGTAAAAAAAGTAAAAGCAGTAGTTATTTTTTATTCCATTTCCATTGACGTAAAATCAATTAAATTGCTTTCCTATCAATCAGACTCATTAAGTTATACTACTAGTGGGATATTCTGAGAAGTTTGAGATAAGTAGAACAGACCTGTGGTAAGTGTATTTCAGTTGCTCATACAAGTTTTATTGACTCTGAGGAAAAATACAGTGCCAGCAACTTATCCCCAGTTGTCCTCCTATTTCTCATAGAGTTCACAGAATTGAAGATTGGGATCAACCTCAATAGCTGACCAAAGTTGTATCAATCATCTCTCTGAGGCATGGTATAATTTCTTTCTTGATTATTTATGGATTCCACAATTCCCTGGATTTCCTATCCCATTGTTTCACTACATATATGGTTAGAAAAATGTTCTTATTTTCTATCTGAAAAGTCATAACATATATATACACACATACTTTTTTTACTACCTGGATTGTCCCAGTTGCTGTTGCAATTACTTTCATGCATTTATTGAATTAGTCTTCATACTTTCTACTAGAAATTAATATAAACATGCAAAACCATAAAAGATATTTGTTCAAAGCAAGCAGTTCCATTCCTTGTATGAAAGGAGAAAGTGATTTAGTAAAAAAACTTCCATTTTCCCCATTTTCCCCCAAGGACTAAGCTGTACTAGTCCCCAGTTTGAATCTTGAACTGATTTTAGATAAAAATCATTCACCTACATGCCTTCTAAAGGTTTCAAACTATAAAATTTGTGAACAGGATATGTCCACCAAGTGTAGATACTCCAGGCGAAGCTGAGACATTTACTGTCAAAAAAAAAAAAAAAAAATCCTATTTTGTGCATTTATCAAATCACCACTCTATTCAAGATAATTTAACCAGTATTTTAACAGATATGCTGCACCTCACCCTCCTGTGTGTGAGGATGAGGAAAAATAAGGAAGGAAATTATTTTGTTTGTACTCAATGGAAATTCACCTCCCAATAAAGCAGAATGTGGTGGCAGTTTGAATTGATAATCTGTATACTTATCAAAATAATATAAAGTCCAACTCCACAGCACAAGGTGGCACACTTGTATACAGCTGTGCATTAGGGAAATTCAGAAATGATGTATAGATACTACAGGTTGCTTTAAACAGGGTTTTCACCCTCTGACTTGGCCGGTTGCACTCTGACTCCCATATCAGGGTAGATAAAAGGTTGTTGTGTAGAAGTTATGTGGCAAGAAGGTAGAAGATTATGTGTGACTCAATGGTTTTATTCAGCTGATGATCTTTATTTCCCCTTTTACTTCTTACGCTTTTTTTTTCTGAAGCTGCTGTGTGACTGCATTAATTTTGAATTAGTGTTCCTCTGTCTACGCTTGCTAAGAAATACAATCACGCTCCCCCCCCAGGACTTCAGTTCTTTATTGAAATACTGCTCTAGGATAAGATTAGATATCTATTATCCCTGTGAGAACTTTCATGAGAGATGAGGGGCTTTGAGTTCACATATGATGTGCACAGACAGTGTTGTACTAGATTTTGTATGGAGTATTTATGGGTAGTAGAAAAAATTCCTAATATACTTCTTTTAAAATGGCAGAATTATAAAAAAGAATAACATGCACTGAAAGTAAGACGACTTACTTATTTGTAGGTTCATGTACTAAAATAATCTTTTAATTGGTAAAGCATTTAGCACATGGAGAATTCCTGTTCCCTATTACAAATGTTATTGGATTAAAGGATGCTTGAATTAAAGGGTATGCTTAAATATTTTTCCAAATTATAGTCTTGACTTGATGTGACTGTGAAGTCTTGCCTGAGTAAACTAATAGCAATGATTATAAACAGTAAATAACTCAGATTTGTACACAGCTCTTCCCTACAGGCACTCAGTGGCTTATGTTTTTTATCCACTGAGTTTCCTCTGTTAAGGTGTCAAGCAATTGCTGAACTTCCTTTAACTTACATGGCAAAACCAATCTTTTTTGCCGTGCCTACTAAATGATAAATAATGTTCATCTGAACTGTGACAACAAAACCGAACTATAAAAATAAAACCCCAAAATAAAACCCAAAAGACCCTGAAACCAGAACCTGTTGCAATGTTTTGTTGTTTATAATTTCAAACAAGGTCTCCTATACATTGCTTGCGGATGTCATGCAGAACTCCTGTTACATGTTCAAACTGATTTACAGCTGATATATTTTGCCAACAATACCCCTGTTCTATTTATAATTATCATACCTGACAACTGTACTGACATGTCTGATCCAGAACCGTTATTCTGTTATTACACATTGTACTGAGTATACAGAATGGGGTTTTTTATTTTGTCTCACCCTAATCCTCTTCCTTTTGTGCCATCTGCTGAACAAGAGGATTTATTCTCCTTCTGCTGCATCTGTATTTAATGTAAGCAGAAGATGCCTTAACTGAGGTGTTCTTGAACTATAAGTTATCATAAGTTGTCAAGCATAAAACTTAAAACCTTTAGAGCTAGATATAGAGTGCATTGTTTCCTAGGAGATAGTAACATCCTTGAGCAGGGCTAAAAAAGTCTTATAGAGCATCTGATATTTGCCCAAGCCAGTACTTTATCTGAATGGCTATAGTAGCTTACTTTACCATTTTTTATCTGAATGCTTACAGGGAAGCATTTTGAGATGGTGTATTAAAACTCTTAAAATACCATGTAAGCAAAGTAGAGATGTCAACTTTGGAACGAGCATAGTGCTTTAAGAAAAAAAATATCTAGCATATTTTCAAAATGTTGCTTACATTGAGTACTGAGTTAAAAATCAATGTAATAACTCTATGATCACAAAGGTTAGACAGCACTGTATGAATTAAACAGTGCTGTTAGCATTCCCACACGATGGAGCATTTGGGCCCAGGTTGAATATAGGTGTTGTTCTTGTGCTTTTGGGTTCTTCCCCTCCTTTGCCCTCTTCCTTGAAAGGTAAAAGTCCAAGTAACTGAACTAAAACTTCTACGCGTCCCTAGTTTCTGGGGTTATTTATGCTGAAATTGTAAACCAGCCTTAAAGAGGGTTAGCATCAAGTTCTAGTGCTGGGTTGGTTTTATCAATCACAATTGGGTGACCCCCTCCTAAACCCAAAGAGGCCAAAAATTCACTGTTGGACTCATACTCTCCCTGTTCCCTACAGTACTTTATAACCCTGATGCACTTTCTGAATTGACATTTTGCTTTCAGGTAGAACCAATGGTATAGGAGAGCTTATATCTGCCTATTGATGGATTTAAAGTAGCCTTCTATAGCCGTAATGGGCCATAAAACTCTTTTGTGCTCTTTTTCCCCAGAATTCTACTTTTCTTGCACTATGAAATTTCCCTTTGTCATCTTGGCATTTTAGGTAAACTTTTGGATGGTCCAGCTCCAAAGCAATGTGCAGTGATGGCAATTTCCATCAGTCATCTAGGAAAGCAAATCAGTGACAGAATAGAGTTTTAACGCGCTTGTGATAATTTGTGGTGCTGAGGACACTCATACATGGCAATTTACTGTACAAAGGGAACCCTTCAGGCCTACTGATTATCGAAAAGTTATATTTCATTTTTTTTTAATACTTATATTCTAAGCTCTGTATTTCTCTCCTCCCAAGGTCACTCATAAGAAATGGTCTCTTTTTTACCTGAGCTCTTTTAGAGAAATTAGCCAACTGCTTGTAACTGGATCTGGTAGATGACCACCTGCTCGCTACGTAATTAGGAGGAGCTGCAGGGTGAAAGAGCAAGCAAACAAGAAAGCTGCAAGAAATATTCACAAGCCTCTGTTAATGCTCTATATGCATATTTTAGTATAGTGTTAGGAAAAAATCACGCTTCACTACTTCTAGGACAAGTTATGGCCCAACTTATTATATAAGTGGAGAAGCAATTCAAAGACTGCAGTTGGTCAAGTACTTCTGCAGCATGATAGTTCAGCCAGTTCCCAAGTTACTCTAAATAATGACCATGATATCTATTCTTTTTGCTTATGCACAGTGATAGCACTCTGTATTCAGTGAGAAAGAGTGGAAGACTACTTTAAAAGCACTTATCTTCAGTTACTCTAGTAGGGGACAGTAGGACAAAACTGTAGTACTATGAAAAATATTTATCTCCTGAATAGCCAACTGGACTCCTTTATGTAAAGCAAAGCAAATCATAGAATCATAGAATACGATTGGTTGGAAGAGACCTCTAAAGGCCGTCTAGTCCAACCCCCCTACAATAAGCAAGGACATCTCTAACTAGGTCAGGTTGCTCAGAGCCCCATCAAGCCTAACCTTGAATAGCTGCAGGGATGGGGCCTCCACCATCTTTCTGGGCAACCTGTTCAGTGTTAAACCACCCTCATGTTAAAGAACTTCCTAATGTCTAACCTAAATCTACCCTTTTCTAGCTTAAAACCATTACCCCTTCTCCTGTCACTACAGACCTTTGAGAACAGATGTCCCTTTGCCTTTATATAGGCCCCTTTTCAGGTATTGGAAGGTCACTATAAGGTCCCCCCGGAGCCTTCTCTTCTCCAGGCTGAACAGCACCAATTCTTTCAGCCTGTCTTCATAGGAGAGGGGCTCTAGCTTTCTAATCATTTTCATGGCTCTCCTCTGGACACACTCCAACACGGTGAAGATCTGGAATACACAGAAAAATATATCGTAAAAAACATTGATTAACAATAGTATATCTTATAATAGGTAACTTATTCTGGAATTTCCATTGTATTATTGAATATCTGGATAAATCTGTTATTAAAAGCAAATTAAAATAGATAATTTGGGTCTATGTAGAACATGCACAGAAAGAGAGGTACTAACATTTGTGTCTTGAGGATTGAATGACATTAGCTTATTGTTACTGTATTGTGAAACAGATTAGATCATCAGCATCTCCTTTAATATTTCTCCCCATATTTAGTATGAAATCATAAAGACTCACATAGAAGCTTAGTCTCAGCTTTTGTATTATGTTAGTGTGCTATGTGCATTTGGGGACATCTGAAAATAAAAAGGGCAAGATACCTGTTAGTAATGAAATAGCTTAAACAAAGAGTGTTTACTAAGACTAACGTTTTTTCCCTTGTAAGTAACGTTAATTATTTTCATTAAGAATTTAGGTGAAACTGTAGTTATATGCACAATGTTTGGAATTAAAATTATTTTGTCTCCAAAAACATCCTAAAACTGAGTAACTACAGCATCTTTAATTACATATTCTGTGCTTCTAATGTTTTGTGCATGTGCAATATGAAATAGAGCATTGACAGAGACTCACAAGCTGTAAGGGTACCACAGGATGTTTCTCTCAGCTCCCAGTTGCTTCTCTCTTCATCCCCTCCTGCAGCTGCTCCTGATTAGCTGAGGATCAGGTGGCCTTGGTCACTTACCAGATCCGGCTGGGAAGTTGATTAATTTCTCTAAAAGGTCTCAGGTAAAAGGAGGTATTTTTGTACGAGTGGGCCCTGAGGGAGAAGGATAGAGAGGTTATAAGCTGATCAGTTAGATGTAGAGGAAAGCGTATCTTTTTGAGAACATGAGTAGGCATGAAGGCATTAGAAATTCTGAAGAGGTCATCCTCTGCAAGAATGAGAAGAATAAAAATAGTTGAGAAGAAGTGAAGGCTTTTATGTTCTGATTTTCTTTGAAGTGTTTTTGTTTGTTCTCTGCTTTCTGACTGGAAGAGATAGAGGTACGGTTGCCTGAGGTAGGTACTAAGCAAGCCAAGTGACTGATGATGAGAACTAACTTGGGAGTAAAAAGCTGGAATAGAAAGTCTGTGCTTTGGCAGCAAAAAAGCAGATGATTTCTTTAGGGAACCAAAGTGACCGGTTTCTGAAACCAAATCAGCAGTGCAGAGACATTAGAAGTGCTGAGTACATCTGTCTGGTCTCTTGGAGTCAAGGGTATTTAAGGAGCCCAGAGCAAAACATTTGGTTTCCTTACTTGTTCTGAAAAGTTGGACACTCTAAACTTCAGTGCTAAAGTTGCTTTTGGAAAAGGTGGGTGAGGGGAAGGGTGTTTTAACTGCTAGAATATAGAGTAACTGAGTAATCAGGTTCTTCATATTGATCAGGAGTATTGCTGGAACTGATCCATTTTTCATATTTTTCTAATGAAAACTTGATTCTGGTGCAAAAAGGCCTTAGCTTAATTTGCAAATCAAGTTTTTATGTAGAAAATGGCTTTAAGCTGATTGTGCTTCTGGAAAAAAGGGAAACTAGTTGAGTTGGGTGAATTCAAAGGGACTTCTGGGTCCTATCATTTGTACCTACTTTGTGTTTTTGTATTGGAAGTAACAGGAGTGTCACTAAAGACATTGCAAGAAATTCCTTAGAGAATCCTTGTGTTTCAGGTACAGTGTACTAATTGAAGTTCAGTGTAACTTATTTTAATCTTTGTAGTCCCTTTTGTGCTGTCAGTTTGAGGCAAATAATTGTTTTCTTTTGTTTTAGGGAAAGGTGAACATGGAAAGCCGTATCCTCTTACAGAAGACGACCATGATGATTCTGCTTATAGGGAAAATGGCTTCAACATATTTGTTAGCAACAATATAGCACTGGAACGATCCCTGCCAGACATCCGACATCCTAAGTATGTAAACTGTTTCCTGGACTACTTACGTTTTTGTCTTTATATATCTCCAAATAACCTGTTTCCCCAGAGGGTCAAACATGAACCTCCAGCCAACAAAAAGTGACCATTTTATTAGATAGGAATTGAACTATTTATCTCCATTGTTAAATCATTTGCTCTTATCTGTCTTTTAAACTGACCTCTCATCTTACTAGTAACACATTAGGACTACAGAAAGCCTCTTTTAATTACAGAATGAATTTTGTGGCATTTCTGGGTAGTGATTTATTAGGCAGTGATAAATAACATTCAACATAGTTTTTCAGGTTCTCATTTGGTAATAGCTGCAGGTCTTTGGGTTGGGGGGTAGGGTGACAAGTTGGATAAAATTTTTTGGTGAAGTATTTTGACGAGTGTCTCTATAATGCTTCTTTTGGTTTTGTTACATGAAAAATTAAAGCAATCCAATAGCTACAGCTGATGTGCTGATGTTGCAGCTGATTTATGCAGTGTAGAATTAAAAACAGAATGAGCAATGGTGAAGTGCACAGGCAGAATTAGAGGGTCTTGAATGATGGTATTGTTTCTTGATAGTAGTAATATCCTACAGAGAAATAGGATAAAGATTATTCTGGAAAATAAGCACTGAGCTACAAATGATCACGCAGTTCTCAGCAAATGTAACTTTCTTTCTATCTTCTGTAGTTTTTGGCTCTCTTGTATGAAAAGTAGAGCTCTCTACCTGTAACAGAAAGGGGCATGTATGCCTTTCTAGGCTTCAGGGTCTAGTCCTCTACAGTCATTCTGAGCTCTAAAGAGAGGTATGATTTGATTTGTCTCTTAACATGGTGTATTTCCCTCTTAACTGAGTGTTACACAATGAGTTTTTGGGGAAAGGTACAGGAATGTGACAGAATGAGTTGTCTCTGTGACTAGGTTTGTATTTTCCTTCAGATACAATTCCTTTTATTATATGATGCTTCAGGTTAAGATATCTGCTCACTCTTTAACCTATAGAATTTTTCTATGTGAATTAGTTTGAAACTCTTCAGGGAAATGAGCAGAAGAGAGGTTAACTGAAGTTCTTGGAGTGGTGGGGGAGATGTGAGAAATATGGCAACTACTGCTTCTTATTCTGTCAAATATAGAACTGTCCTTTTCAAAGAGTGTACGGTATATAAGTGTTTGCATAGTAAGATTTTTAAAATGATTCACAGTGGAGGAATTAACCAAAATCTTTTTTTTTATTATTCTTTTGTTGGAGGTGTTTCTTATTGAATTGCCATGTTGCCATGTTTTGAGAAAACACTGCCTATCTGTTAATTTGTCTATATTAGTATTGTTTGCATAGAATAAAGTCAAAAGAAACAACCTTTTATAACAAGCTGTATGTTTTATATACTTTGTTTGCCTTCTAATTTGCTAAATTAGCTGAAATTATTCACAGAAAGAGCACTTAGAAGAAGTTTGAGTTCTAATGTACAGCTGTGCAGAATCAAAACTATGTTAGGTTGGACTGCTGGCATAGTAAAAATGCTCCTCAATTGTCCTTCTAAATCAGCAAAACTGCAGAGAACAATTACTAAATACAAAAGAAAGTTGATGCGTTTATCCTCCCTTTCTTTTTGTAACTTGGTCCTCTGGCAACTTGTTTCTCACCTGCTACTATCTGCAGTCAATGACATTTGCACGCATGTCCCCAGAAGCAATGTAAGTGGTGTGTTGTCAGGAGTCACGTATTAGGAGCAAGCTTTTTTCTGCCCACCTTGCCCCTGCACCAATCCTTTACTGACTTCCACCTAAGTGTCTCATTTGGGAAGCTTGAATCCTTAGGTATTGGCATCATTTCATGTTCCAATTCAGCTAGGTTCCTGTGGCGTTCAGTGAAGTCTTGTATGTTGGATGTTTTGGTAGTAACCTGAATGAACTGACTTGTCATGTGTCACAAGTGTTTAACATCAGGAAGGTTAGAAACACCATTTTCGTCTTCTGACTGACCCCCTGTCAGAAACAAACCCATCTTTCAGCTGCAGGGTGTTAGATATGATGCAGGCCAGTATCAGACTGCACTTCACTTTTAGAAATGTGTCCCTTCTTCAGAAGCACGTGTGAAATGTGAGGTAGTTCATGCCTCATAAGGTTGCTGTCATAGAAACTCATTGGAAAACATATGTAACTTCTATGGCAGAAAAGGGTATTCTTATTGAAATAAATTTAGACGAGTTAATTCATATAAGGTGTAGCAGGCAAGATCTGGTTTGGTCACCTCCTGAGTATTATAAAATGCTTTTGCTTTGTGGAGGTTCTAACTGCCCTTAAGCTTTAACTATCTTATTTTGCATGTTTGTGGGGGATACTATTATTATACTTTGAAGTTTTGATCATGTGTCTGTTTAATGTATACCATTTGCATAGGGGCTTCTCTGTGCTGAAGATTCATTTCCTGTAAATATTGTCTAGGATCTATTCTAAAGAACCAAATAGCATGGTTTTATTGCAATCGGTAGAGAAAATGCACAAAACAAACCTTCAACTGCAACAAAACTTAAGTGGTGATTCCTGTAATTGGGATCAAAAGTTATTTCAAGTGAAAGAGCAGCTACGGTAGCTTCTACATTTCTCTGAAATAGCTTCATTGAAAATATTTTATTCCAAAGTCTTAGAGCAAGAAGTTTCAAGTCCTACTTCTACATGTTTGATTTTCTGGGGACTATGCAAAGATAGCAGAGAACCAAAAATTGCTCTCTGTAATCCAAATGAGATAACTCTCTCCCTGGTCTCTTTGGTAACTGGGCTCAGGATTTGCAAAATACATCCTCTGTGAGGAGGATGAGTGGAACTAAACAAGTGCTTAGATGATTAAACTCTCAGAAATTGAGAGTTTCTTTTTTTTTGTAATATTTTTTATTTTTTTTCCTTTTAAGTGTGATTTATTTTTAAAGCACTTCAGCAAGATGTATACAGATTGATGCTTCTTTCCTTTTTAAGACACTAAATTGTGTGTGCTGTAAAAATCCCTAGAGAAAAGAAATAGTTAACTTCTATTTTAAGGCTGACTTAACAGCTTCCCTGTGACCTTAATATGTTTCTGTCGCATCCCTCTAACATCTCGGATGTTTTTTTTCTGTCTCTCATACTTGAATACTTTGAATCTTTTTCCCATTTTTGGGTGGTCTGTGGTGTCTTGTCTCTGTCCTCCTCTTGTGCAAAAGCCTTTTCACAGTGGGTGCCCTTGTCAAGTTACAGTAGCTAATTCTCTGTTCTTTGCACACAATCATCCCCTGGCTTTAGGTTAAGAAAACAAAACAAAAGAAAACAAAAAAACCCAAAACAAACAAAAGCAAAAAAAACCCAACCCCAAACAACAACAACAACAAAAAACCAAATCACCAAACAAAAAACAACAACAAAAACCACAACCAATCATGCACACAGAAAGAAAACAACAAGCAAGCAAAAAACCAAGCTGTTTTCTTTAATTCCAGGATTGTCATCTCAGTTCACTGGGTTTCAGGATCAGTTTAGTGAAAATAAGAGTTCTGGTCTCCTAAAGTGGAAGGCAACATGAGTTCTGGGTAGTACTGAAAAGAGTCAATAGCATTACTATTTAAGAATTAGAAGTTCTGTGTCAATATGAAAAGTATTTCAAAACCTACAAGAATAGTCCTTTTATTTTTTGTTTTCACCTGCCCTGTGCCACTTTCTGTGGTCTGGAGTAGAGCAAACCTGCTAAAGCAAACCTGCTAAAGCTAAGAAAAATGGCAGTATTGTTTTCTATTGTAGAGAGAAAAATGCTACTTATTCTAATTATTTAATATAGCAGTTTCCATTAATTTTCATTTCAACATTATTAAATATTCTGCCATTCATAGCAGTTTTGTTCAAGCAAGAAAAACTGAATCTGATTCACATTTTGATTAGTGTTCAAAATGTGATTTTATTGAGACTTGAGGGAATGATTGTAATCATCTAGTCTGAACAGTGAATATAAATTTTGTGGTATATCCTGTTTTGAATCCTAAGTCCTTGTAACCTAGAGCATCCAATATTTCAGCTTTTCATTCCTGAATCAAGGAATTCAAGATAATTCCTGATACCAATAGAGTTGTGAGAATTATCATTTAAAATCTCTGGGTTTGTTATTTTTCTATAACTTGATTTCAAGAACAGGTCTCTTTTTATCTACAATTCATAGATTGATTGTTGATAACTTGTGTAGTCACACATCAGATGCACAAATCCTGGTTAGCTTGAGTAACCTATTACAAGAAATCCCATACTTTTTAGGTTTTTCTGGCCATAGAGATTTAGTTTGTCTTGAAATTCTTAATGTTCATATTGTACGTTAAGCATGACCAACTTGATTTTTGGGATGTCTGGTATTAAGCCTGCATGGGCTGGAGTCAGTGTTTCCAAGTATTGACTGCTGGTCTTGCTGTTGCAATGTGATGTGTTGGCCCTTCACTGTCACTCCCAGCAGTATTCCTTTTCAGAAGTCTGAGCTATGCTCATTTTTCTTACATGTTAAATTTTTTATGAGCCTCAGAAGAAATGCATTTTCATATTCAAAGAAATTTGGGTGTTTAGCTAAAGGCTGTGAGATCTTCTGTGTCCTGAACATTAATGAGATCTTTCTTTTAATAATCAAAAAAGCAAATTTCACTCTACCTGTTCTGCATAACTGAAACTCTCCAACTCTTTCTCCTTGTCAGCAACAGAAGCTGAGAGAATGCCTGAATGCTTCTCTCTCAAAATATTTGAATGCAGTGTGGTTGCTGTCTCTTGCATTTTTAAAAGAGGCTAAAATAAGTACGTGATGGGACTTGTTAGGGCAAGTTGTTATGGGTTTTGTTTGGCAGTATTTTTTTGTGTTTTCAGAATAGTTGCAAAGTTACTGCTAATTGTTAACTATGTTTTACTAAACTTTGCAGAAAGACTAGAATTTCTAGTCTCCCATGGAAAAGGGATCTATTATGGTTACACAGTCATGCAGTAGTTCATATCTGAATCCTCTAAAAACTTTCAGTTATTGCATTGAATGTATTTAGTTATTTTCTTTTTATGAATACAGTTTAATGAATACAGTTTAAGCTATCTATATTGTCCTTAAAAATCTTTAATCCAGTACTCCAAGATAGATTCCAGTGAATGCCCTCATCATTCTATGATCTTAAGGACAGGCTTAAGTTGACCTGCTTCAAGACACTAAAAGAAAAATGATTTAATCTAATTTAAGTATGTTGAACTTCACAATATTTAATAAGGCTCACAGAAGTAATTAGTTGTTTGGATTTATCTTATATTGAATTTTTATTTTATGTTTGAAGAAACTAAGAGAGCAGAAGGATTCTTTCTAGTTCTCATTCACTTTGGGAAATCAAAAATGTCTTCATATACACATAGATGCTGTATTGCTTCATACTGCTGTTCACTACTATTACTTTAACCTTATCTGGCCACAGAGCCACTGTTCAAACTCAAATTGTGATTTCTGTAGGGTGGTGAGAATGCTGGAGGTTACTACTCTGACTGCTTTTCAAGGCATTTTATATAGTTACTGAATACCATAGTGAACATGAAAAGTCACGTGGTCCAAAACATTATAGGTAATGTCCCTGTTTCCAAGCCTCACCAGATTGTTCTCTGCAGTGGCTTCAGGGCATCCTATTTGAAGTGCAGCTCCTCAGAACAGGATCAGGGATATTTAATAATCAAGAAAACTCGTGGCCTTCTATCTCTGTCATGCCTGCTGTCAGTTCCTCTGCATAATGTGTATTGATAGTAAAAAATAACATGGAATAATTCCCAAATGCTTTCTGGTTGCTTTGTGTCTTTTTTTTTTTTTTTTTGTTATGGCAGCAACTGCTAAAATGCTTTCTGAAGATTGATGATTCTCCTTCCATCCTTTTGGTGAGAAACAGGCTACAGTGTTTAATAGGCCAGTGAGGAGAGTCCAAGCCTGATGGGTCTGTTTCTGTTTACTGAAAATAATTTGATAAAAGAAGCTGTTTATACAAGTGGAAGCAAGTAGTTCTTGTGTGTTTAGATGCCTTGCATGTTACTTAGAATCCGGTAAAGCCTGCCACGCTGCTGAGAAAACAGCAAGCTCCAATAAACCTAACTGTGAAGTCTGAACTTAATAGAGACAGCAATACTGAAGGATATTTACCCTCCAGCCAGTTCTGTACATCTGGGATAGCCAAGTCTATTAGCATTTGGCAATGGTTAAAGCCTGAACTTTTAATTCTCAGATAATACAGTACTAAAATTGGAAAGCACATGTAACTTCACTAAGATCTGTGAGAAATGTGGCATGTTCTGGGGATCTGTACCTTTGCAGTTCACAGGTTAAACTGATGTTATATGCTGTTAATTTAAGAGTTTTATGAAAAGCCTCAGTATACCTTTTTTTTATCTGTCCATTCTTGCTTCCTTTTCAAGTTTTTGGTTGTTTTTTTTCCACACCATTAGGCATGTATCTAATGTGGATTTATGTAAGACTGGATACTTCTTAAGCAAATGAAATTTCAGCTCTAATATTAACAGAACACAGCAAGTACTACCAGTACATTCTCCCTAGCAACAGAATTAGCAGTTATACCTCAGGTAATAAGGACAGCAAATGTGCAGTAAGGCTGGAATGAAAAAGCAACTTATTTCTATTTTGCTTGGTTTTATTATGAATAACCTTATTGAGCTCTAATTTTCTGAAGGCTGTGCTGGCCACAAGGTGTGGTAACAGGTATAAGAGCTGACTGATTGTGCCTGCACGTGTGCTCCACGAGGCCTGACAGCAGCACTGTCACACAGCGCTTACTCCTACACCTGCTGGCTGTGATTTTGGCATTACAAGACACTGGTCAGACCTAGTAATATCTTGGTCACACATTGTGTACAGGAGAAGTTGAGAGAGGGGTCTGAACCTGGTCACATAGTGCTGTGAAAGGGAATGGAGAAGAGGTGTAGGTAGATCACAGAAGGATTATCTAAAAATACTTAAGCCAACTGGACATAGTAAGTCCTTGGGTCTTGATGGGATGTACCCATGAATGCTGAAGGAACTGATATCGTCTTGAGGCCACTCTAAACTGTCTGTGAATGATCATGGCAATTTGGAGAGGCAGCTGGGACATGCACAAAATGGAAGGACTGGCTAATATGCCAAAGGGTTCCTAGAAGCCTGCAGGATAGGTTTGGAAGACAAGGGCAAGTGTTAAAAGGAAATTAGGATTTCTGAAACAGAAGTTAGAGTAGTTGGATATCACAGGTTGATTTGTTCCCAAAATAGCTTACATAAAACACACTTTTAGATGACAAAACCCTGAAATTCTAATCCTGTTTCTTCTCCTTCAGCAAGGAAAACAAACCTAGACTAAAAATAGAGGCTTTTTATTGATCATGTTAAGGTCTGCAATGACTTCTAAGAGATAATCAGATAAGTGTGCTTGGTGTGAATTAGTGAATTTTGAGTACCTTGACATTTCTGTAATCTCTCTCAAAAAGAACCCCAAAAGTGGTCTGGGTGTGTATGTATGTATTTATGTGTATATATTAAACAAATTGGGCTGCTTGCTGATATTTTGAAATTCATAGGTAATAAAGTGGAAGGTTTAAACTGAAATATAATTATAGTACTAAGATGCCTTCTGCCATAAGCTTGCTTGTTGAGGGATTTTGAGATGTTATAAAATCACTATATGCATTCATTTTTTATTTTTTTCCCAAGCTTAGATTAAATACGTATGGGTGAGCAGATAAGTTTCTTAAAGCATGTTAAAGAGTTTGGTTTGGTTTGTGTAAGATCTTTCCATGACTGATGATGGTTTTATACCTCTCTGTGTTGTAAAACAAAGCTTTACAAACATAAATGTTCTTTGTGTCATAAGGTTTATCTGCCTCCTAAATTCTTATCTTGGTTAGAGAAACCTTTTGGTTTGAAGGATGAAGTGAGGCAAACTCACTGACATTGATTTCTTCAAAGACATGCAGTGCTGCTGGAGAGACTATCCATGACAGACCAAAATGATGCAATTTGACATAGAGTAACAAGCACCTAATTCAATGCTGTCAGCTCTGAAGTCTGTACTGAGGGAACCCTACATAAAGAGCACAGGGCTTTGCCTATTTAGTTTCCCAGACACTTTGTTTGTTGGTGCGTTTAATACCAACAATGCAAATTATTTCTACTGTATAATTTATTTCTTTTTAAAATGAAAATGGTAATAATGTTTTGGGGAAGGTTTATTTGTTGTAGTAGGGAAAAGTATTGTGACATTTATTGAGGCCCATGTCCAGTAATGCCTGCTTGCTTCCTAGCTGTGAGCCACTGTGAAAATAAAGGTTACTTTCCCCTCCATCAGCTCACACCCAAGCTAATTTTACAGCCTTGTCAAATGGCAGCAGAAATTACTAGTTATCACTACTTTATTGGGCTCGGTTGACAAGGCTAGATTGGAACAGAAACGCAGCGTGACTGAAGCTTGTTGCTGTAAATTGAAGACTTTGACATGCTAAGACAATTACTATGTAAATCTTCACTGGAAAATGTTTTGTCCTGGTAGCTTACAGAGGGCTTGTCAGTAGCTGGGAGCCCAGTGACTGCTGTGGTTCCTTTAGTAAAGGGAAAGAAAAGGTCAGATCTGAAAAAGCAACTCAGCTGAGAGTGTGTGCTGATAAAGCCTGTGGAATTAAAAAGGTTGAAAATCTCTTCTTTGCTCTAACTTTCTCTGGCACTTCCTGTAAGAGGAGAAAATGAGAGGTGGGC
>JAVFHW010079335.1:0-26025 GCA_032159205.1 Eurystomus glaucurus suahelicus | reverse complement strand
CCAAGGCATTGCTATTGGCATCCTTTAATGTGCATAAAATGGTGTTGCTGTTATATCCACAGGGTCAAACAAATTGCTGCTTTTATGAATTGGCTTTTGCTGTAAAGTGGCTGAAATGGTGCCAGCTTTGCTCTCCTTTCTCATAATTTTAGAAGCCTATTTTCTTTCATTTGCTCCTTTACAGAGGTGGTAGGTTTCTGCATGTGTCCATTAACAGAGAATCTGTAAAGAAGAAGAATTTTGCAGTTCTGAATTTATTTCTTAAGCTAGTATGTCATGGGACTTTTTTTTTTTTCCTACTTATAAACTCATCAGGGAATTAAACAAAACTATCCTCATGCCCTTGAAGAAAAAGGATGCTATTTCTTGGTTTCTGCCTGGTTGAGTAGGCTAACCTACAAAATGAAACCATAATAGTCTTAGGACTTTCAGTAGTGAATAACAAAGAAGTGTAATTGTAACTCCTCTTCACTATCTCTCTTTTTATAAGCGGTTCTCTTTGCAAGTTGCATTTTATTAATGCCTGCTGCAGATAGCTTCCAGGTGTTTCTGTGACTTTGCTTTCTTCCTCAGGCAGGTTAGTATTTCAGGAATAAAGGAACCTTTTACTATTTTAACCTTCTAAAAGTCTCCCTGCAACTTTGAAACTGACTCTAAAATTGTTTAATTCAGAAACTTGGTTTTGATTCTTGTTTTAACCGAGCAAAAGAATTCTCTAGCTCAAAAGAAATAACTAAATCAGTATTAAGTGTGCTAAAGCAAGTTAAAGGGTGTGACAGTATATTGTTTTTATGAATAAGCCTTGAACTCCTGGAGCCACATGCCCAGCTACAATAACAAGCTGTAGGAACAGCATGCCAAATACAAAACTGGTAAAAAACCTCCACTTTGTCAGTTATGTCTGTTTAATATTTTTCACTCTACAAATTACTTACAAATAAATTCAAACCTGCCTTTTTGTAAAGAACTTTGATTTGATAGTAGCCATTTTCTGGTGACTGTGGTAAGTGTGTATAATAAACAGTGTTATGCAGCTTTCTGAGTTCAGTTTTTCAACATAGTAATGACATACTTGAAGCATACCTATGATTAATGCTTACTAATGTATCTAATAATGGAAGGGAAAGAGAGAAAGGGAATTCTTTGGACAGAGATAATGAAGAGGTACTTGTGCTTTAAAAACTTAGAATCATAGAGTAGTTTCAGTTGGAAAAGACCTTTAAGATCATTGAGTCTCACCATTAAACTAATGCTGCCGAGCCCACCACTGAACCATGTCCCTAAGCACCATATCTAGACATCTTTTAAATACCTCCAGGGATGGTTACTCAACCACTTCCCTGGGCAGCCTGTTCCACTGCTTAAGAACCCTTTTGGTTAAATTTTTCCTAATATTCACTCTAAATTTCCCCTGGTGCGCTTAAGGTCATTTCCTCTTCTCCTACCGCTTTTAACTTGTGAGAACAGACTGACACTCACCTTGCTACAAACTCCTTTCAGGTAGTTGTAGAGAGTGATAAGGTCTCCCCTGAGCCTCCTTTTCTCTAGGCTAAACAACCCCACTTCCCTCAGCTGTTCCTCATAAGACTTGTGCTCTAGACCCTTCACCAGCTTTGTTACCATTCTTTGGACATGCTCCAGCACTTCAGTGCCCTTCTTGGAGTGAGGGGCCCAAAACTGAACACAGTATTCAAGATGCGGCTTCACCAGTGCCAAGTACAGGATCATTAATTTGGGAACAGCTCATGCCCTGGTAGAGAGGTCCTGTTTTTAAAAATCTCATCTGAAAGTCTCTGACAAACAAATTCAATGATGTAGTATTATTCATTGATAAGAAATATCAGATATTAAATTCTGAAATATTATGGAAAGAAAGACAAGATTGATCAAGGATAACAGTATTGGAAAGCATAATTAAAGGTTCATAACTTGATTCATTATAATAATCTTGAAAATGTCATTGTATCTGATTCATCAGCAAATTCACAATTTGGTACCAATTTTTCACACATAAGTGTTCACATACACAAGTGCTCATGTCTGTAAAATATTTTTCTATCAAAGTCCGAATTGCTATTATTTCATAATTCTGAGGATTGGTGCAAGGGAAATGCATAATGCCACTTGCATGTTCTCCTCTACTAAAATCCCTTTGTTCTGAATGCTAATGTGATAACTAAGAAAATACAGGTGTGAGCTACTTACCTGGCAGGATAACAGTTGCTTATCATGGTTATTTTCTTCCTAGTTATTTTTACCATTACATTTGTATATCATTTTCAGACTTAGTTTGCAGAAATCTGTTAACATTTATGCTAAGATATTGTTATTCTCATAACCTTAGCTACTGAACCTGTTATTCAGCATTGCTTCACGAATGACTGCGAGTGTGATGCACTTAAATATGTGATGCTTAAATGCAAGAAAAGACACATCTTTAGGAAAGCATCTGTAGTACTTTAAGGTCCTCCTGTAGTATTCTATTAAGGTTAAGCATTAAATGCTTATGCTGAGTAGGGGTGCTTTTTCTGCTTCCAATTGTCAGACTCTTCTTCCCCTTGAATAGTATTCCTGTTATGAGTCCTAGAAAAGTACGGTTATTTTTTCAGTCCCTTGCCCTATTCCAACTTGTTGATTCAGGCATTTGAATACTGCACTTTTGAAATAAATGACCTTGCTTTCCAAGGTCTTAAAAATAATCTCTTTTGATGGCAGTCATTTATTCATTTTGAAAAGCACAACCAAAAAACTAGTTATTTGACTAAAATCTATCTTTTAAGTTCTTCATTTTTAAGTGTCTAGGACAGGTGCATAGTTTAAAAATACAAAAATTTGAAATACATTCTTTTTTTTTCTTTTTAAATGTCCATCTAGAGAACACAATGGACTTCCACTTCCCTGTTTGCCTTTATAATGTCACCAGAATACAGTACGATTCTACTGCAGAAGCAAATTATTTTGGTTTAATAGCTAACTTGCCATATGGAGTAATGGTAAGCTAGGCTTTTCCTTGTTGTGTGTGATCTTTTCTGACTTAATGCAAACAGTTATTCTGTCTGTGTGTGTGTGTGCGTGCGTGCGCGCGCGCGCAGGAGTTACCCTTTGGAGTAGCTTGTGTATTAGTGTTATCTTCAGACTTACTGGGAGGAAAGAGAATAGACATATGAATACAGCATGCATGTCTGCTACAAATACTCTTCCAATTACATAATAGCTAGAAACCATAACCAAGATCAAAATGTTGTCACTCTGGAATTCAGTAGTAAGATGGAGTAGTAAGAAGGAATTATTGGGAAGGGGTTCTGTGAGATTAACAGAAGAAGATTAGTATTATAGGCAGAATAGTCCTAATCGCTGAAAGCCACTGTCTTTTAAAGCTCTTAAGAGAATTCACGTTACATTCATATGATGAGACTCCATGGTGTAAGAATATGAGAGATAACATTCCCATATTGCTGGATTCCAGTCCTGTCTCTGAAATGGGCAAGCTGCTTGAATTCACCGCCCTAGTCTGGCAGTCTGCAAAGACAGGATTAGTCCCAAATCTGCCCTCTAGAGAAGATTGGAGGCCTGGGTCTAATCAGTTCCTACAGGATGTGTAGGTGGCTGCTGTTCTGCTGCACTGAGTGCTGATGATGTAGTATGGCATAGACCTAGAGATAAAAGCACGTATGTGAGTGAAGACAACTGATCGGGAATGCCTCAGGGAAGAAAGCATCAAACATTGAACAATTAAGCGTCCAGTTCTGTAAATGGTCACTTACCAGCCATTGATGAGGCAGCTGCATTAGTCATGTAACTGAGCAAGGGAAGCTGAAGCAGAGGTAGTGTGAGTTTTCTTAACTCTAGCAAGTTAACCTATAGGAATCTGTACCTCAAGTACAACTTGATGTGTTTCTGAGCAAAATGAATGAATGCTACCTCAAATATTAAACACTTAGAATTCTACTGAGCTATCTGGTTATCTGAGGAAACACAAGTGTGGAGGTAAGGATGAAAGTGAGGAAAAATATAATGAGAATGATGGAAGACTAATCAAATAATGTGCTCTTAGCATCCTTAAATATTTATCCTCTTATCAGTACGGGTGTGATGTTGGGTAAACATTCATAGCCAGGACTGATTACTGAGAACACTTTTATGGAAAATATTATGATCAAAGCTGAAGCGAAAAATCAGTTTAATGTACTAATTTCAGGTAGATTGACTTTGTTTTCTACTTTCAATCCCATGGGCAAGATTACCAAATTTTATGTGAGGTTTTTCTTCTGAAACTTTGCGTATGCTTATACTAACATACATTTCATTCAAATGAGCCATTTTACAACATAAACAGAACTGAGTTATCTGAGTCAAATGGCCTATCTTCATTTGCCATTCACATCAATCTTGTTACTGAAAACTTCCCATGAGTTATTTTAAAAGTTAACCCTGATGAATATACCACTGGGGCAAAAACTGATTCTGATAGAAACAACCTAAAAACAGTAAATAATACCTTAGTATTCAAAATGATTTTGAAAGACCTAGTAGTTGCACCCTATTTTCAATTCTCTGCTGTTTTTTTGTTTTTTAAATTCCTTAATCAAAACGTGTTGTGATACTGAAGCTCTGCAGTAATATATTTGCCTTTATCAGTTGCATTATGATTTGATAATGACAAGGGTATCATAAACTAATGTAACATAGTTGATGTCAATCATCTTTTCTGTATGGAGTTAGATCTTGGAGCAACCCCTTACTTGACTGAAACTGGCTGAACTGCCTGTCTGTCTTAAATCTATTAACCTTTTTTGAATATTGATTTTAGGACTTATTTCCAGGCCCTTGTGTATTTCTCTGTATTCTAAGCTTTAATGAAAGTTGATGGCTTCTTTGGAGACTTTATTCTGCCACTCAAACTACCTGAATAAAAGTTCCTGTCCACATACTTCTTACATTCATTTAAAGTGTGCATGCAAGGCGCAGAGTCTTCAGACTGAGGCTGACAACTGGAGTTTAAGTGTGCAAGTTCTATTATTTTTGAAATGGACACGTTTGACAGAATCTTCTACTGAAATTATGAGGCTTTGGAAAATTTATTTCGCTCAGCAATATTTTAAATATTTCTATGGGAAGTCAGATCAGTTTTGTTTAACATATATGCCATAATTTCAGAAGTTTAACCTAATAAATATAGTGCTTATTTAAACACTTGCGAAATTGGATGGCTATGTATAAAATTAACATTACATTTTTTCTTTCTACAATAAACTTTGCTTTATTTTTTTATTTTAAATAAATTTTGGTAAGATTGCATTCTTCAGGAAACATGAAAGACTCCTGAATTACAATTTCTCATTTATTTGGAGAATCAAGAATCTCACTTCTGAAACATTTATTTCACAGGGCAGTTAAGCTATTAACCAAATTAATTTTAGGGAGTAAACATTGAAATCAGGGTCTATATTTTACCTGGGAATGCTTAAAACACTATTAGCATGTTAGGATTATTTTGGTGAAAGGAGAAAGCATGTAGTCTTAAAAGTATGACTTTATGGTGGCTGAAAATAAAATAGTTATTAAGAGGTATGTTAGAACCTTGGAGCCAGCATAAATAATAAAGCAAGGTTAGTTTGAAGCTATGATCAAACTTTGTCAGCACCTCTCCAAATGCACTCTACATAATTTTTGATAGTGAACTAGTGTTGAAAGAACACTTCTAAAAATCTTTGATGCTGATGCGAAGTAGTTGCAGTTAATGGTAAAAGTATTTTTCTAGTAGCTTATCAGATAACTTGCTGACGCTTCTTAGTTTTAGACATCATTCTTATCAGTAAAGCACAGATGAGTTGGAATATAGGGTAAATTTATATATGACAAGTTTTATGGATTTATATCACTTACTGTTCCATGTAAAACTTAAATTTTCTGCCTAATACATGAATTGCACATCTACCTAGACAAGTTTATTCTGTGTTATAGTCACCATAAATAAATTTAAATAATTTTTACTATGCACTTCATTCTGACGTAGTGATACAATAATTAGTTCTTTGTTCTAGGAGCCGATTGTTACTTTGAAGACTAGCAATGGCTTACAAGAAGCAGTATCTGTGCTCCAAGTAGTCTTCTTGCAGCCAGGGTATTTGACATTGTTCCTAAAACGCAGGATGTAAAGAACCACGCTGATGGACTTTGAACAAATGCTGCACGCATCTGTGATTATTCTCTTGGTATATCCAATGTCTCAGCAGTGGACATGTAACTGCATCTTTATGGCAATTCATGGGCCTTTCCTGAGCATTACAGCTAGCAATCAGATCTGTCCTGGAGCCCATCACAGTACAGAGCCAGCTATGCTCTGCTATAGATAATGCTGAATAGAACTTCAAATAAAATGGATTTCTGTGTTACGCACTGAAAAATGTAGTAATCTTCTGTTACAGTTTGAGTCTCATGTCAGAGAGCAAGAGGGTAAAAATGAGCAGAATTTAACTTGCTGATGAAAGGCAAGTAGGCCCCCACTATGAAACCTACAGACTATCTTAACAATAGAAAATGACAAAGTTTAAGGTTTTGTTTCTATGAATTTGAGAATCTGACCAGCTTTTTTGAGAAAAGTACGAAAAGGATATTTTGGTGTTTTGTGGCTCTTACTAGAAATCAAATCACATGTAGCCAGGTACTTTTGCAAATACTATCAAAGTAAAAATAAAGTGAGATTACTTAGAGACATGTTAAGAAAATATAAGGTGTTTTCCTTTTCTGTTTTCGAAGCATGATACTCTTTTAGAGCAATCTAGCCTGTGGGAAGAATGAATAGTCTTTAAGTCCATTGATGTTTCTTCTCCTCCTTGTCACTTAGAATATGCAATTACTCTGAAACCGTTGATGAGAATATCACAAGTCCAGTGACTTTTCCCATCTGTATACACTTAAGGTTACAATATTGACCATGCAAGTACACAAACTGCTGTACAACTCCTTTCAAAAGGTACATTGTTATACAGGAGGGATGACATTCTTTAAAAAAGAAACAACATTCTGATGTATTTGGGGTATTCTTCTTTTTCCCTTACCCTGTAAAAGTTTTAGTCTAACATGTGTGATGTTCTTTTGCTTGATTTTGTGTGTTGTTTTAGGGTTTTGTTTGTTGGCTTGGGGTTTTATGGAGGAGAAATTATTTTTTAAAACATACTGGGAGTTCAGAATGCTAAAGCAAAATAGATTATGTTCAAGAATAGTATAAGAATTACATGTATGTGTAGTAGTTGCATTTGCTCTAGTCCGAGAAACATCACGGTTGGGAAAAAGCTGGCAACAGTAGGTGGTGGTTTTGGTAGGTGGCGGTTTTGGTAGGTGGCTTTCTTAATTTGCAGGCTGAAACAGCTACATATAAATAATGGGCTTTCTCTGTTGTACTTCTTCCTGCAGTTAAGAAAAATAATTTTTATTTAATCTACTGCTGCAGTGGAATTTTTTCACTCTGAAAATGTTAGAATCTATACTTAAACTTTCCTGTCACTTGGTAATGACCAGAACTTTGCATTGTTGCAAAGAAACTGGCCTTTTTCCAGCGTGCATATATTTTTCTACCACCAAACTGCTTATTAAAAAGTTTCAGAAAGTGTTATTTTTGAAAATGGCTTGTCATTAAATTCATTGTTGCCATGCTTTAGGAAGAAATTTCTGAATTATAAATTTAAGTGGTGTTTTTTTTTTTTTTTTACAAAAGCATGCGAAAACTTGATTGTTTATTCACAAATACATAGCAGTTAATATTTTTTTAAAATAAAACTCTAGTAGCAATGAGTTTTTATTATTTCTTTGCAACATTTCTTCAGTGTGGTAGCTGTACAATAAATTGGTAAATATTGATTTCTAAGTGACATTTATAAAGTGGAAATGCAAACTAAACTCCAAATTTATGTAAATCAACTTTATAACCTGCAGCAGCATTTGATATGCATAGTTATTCTTTCTGAAAAGCAGTGGAGATATCTGTACTTTTTAAAAAACTAGAAGTGGCAGGTCTAAACTTTTTTCTTTTCTTTTTTGTTGCTTTTTTTTATCACAAAGCTGACATATTTCTGCTTTTAGGGATACCTTTATCAGGGTGTGACTTTGGGGAATGAGAAATCATTTAATAACTTTGTCCTCAGAGCTGAAAATGCCATGCTATGTTAACATCAGAGGAATGTGTCTCTCTTCCCCTCTTTCAATAAAACATGAGATAGGAGATCCTATCACTTCTGGTAACCTAAACATTAGTCATGAAATATTCTTAGCTACTGGGAGAAACCACATTGCAAGGACATTATTTTTAAAAATGCCTTTTTTTTTTACTCAAATATGTAAACAACTCAATATTGAAAATGGTAAGGTTGAGCACTGATATTACACAGATGTTCATGTTAGATGCTGAAGGTACAGTGCTTTCTTTTCAAAAATGAAAGGTTGTTTACATTTTCTTGTATCAGTCTGCATTTTTCAGTTGTTTTATCTCTATATTTAATAGCAGCAATCATTTTGGATATCTAGATGTGAAGTTGGAGTGATACTTGTGGATGTTGTTTTGCATGTTGTAAGCACATGTCACCCAGAGTAGTGCTGAACTGTTTTCTAGAGTTTCTCTCATGGTATAGTGGACTGTTTTTATAAATTTTGTCTGCTATGGTCCAAAAAGGGTAATTTCAGATTTTCTTCATATTATGTTTCAGAATTCTTTCCATTAAGAGAATTCGTTTTCTGGAAATAATATCTTGGAATATATGCCCTTTGTCATTTTGCAGGAAAAAGCTTCCAGTGAAGGAAAATAACTTCAGCTAGTTATATTTTTTTTGTTCATGCATTCCACTTAAATTTTGTCGTTGTTCATATTTATTGTATGTTGCAGGCAATATATATATTTTAAAATGAGCTAGTTATTGTCACATGAAAGTACTACTTGATTGTACTGTTGGATTTTATGCCAGAAACTATGATGGTTGGATGGCCCAAATGGATGACGGTATATACCAACTCAGACTCCAGTATACTTAATATAATTATTTTCTTGTTTCTCCAGCTGTAAGCACAAAGTGTACTTGGAAAATCTACCGAATACTAGCATAATTATCCCTTTTCATAATGAAGGCTGGACTTCACTTTTGAGAACAATACACAGTATTATCAATCGTACTCCAGACAGCCTGATAGCAGAAATCATTCTTGTGGATGACTTCAGTGACAGAGGTAAGCCACAACCAATTTTGCTTTAACTTGAAATTTATAGTATAATGTGGTCTGTATAGAAACTAAAGGGAAGCAAAAAGTGAGGAGATCATACCTGCTGGACTGCTTGCCTTGAAGTCCTGTTTGATTGTTAGCTGGAATAAATTTGTCTAAGTGGCTTTTGTTTTACTTTGCATGAATACTGAAATTTATGTCAAAGGGAATAGACTGTGAACTGTTCATTGGCCCTTAATAATATAGTATTTTGAATATATTGTTTCTGAAATACTGCAAATTTCAGTGTTTCAACATCTTTTCCTTAGGTTCCACTTCTACTCGGAAAACCTATTAACTTTGACCATTCTGGATGCAGCTCATTATGTTTTAATCATGGAATTTTATTGAGTTAGACAGCTTCATATGCTAGTACCAAATAGCCATACAGAGAATGAGACTCTTTGGAATGCAATGTGAAAAACCTGCTTTAGAATAGTTAATCAAAGTTTACAGTATCTATATAAAGTAAAATTAAGAAAACTTCAATCTTAGGCGCTTAATGACTTCTGCTATTATTACTTCTTGAATGCAACACAAGAAATGAATGTTCTAAGCTCCTTAAGTGAAATTTAACAATTCCTTACATAAAATTCATACATAACAATGCTGCAGAACTGGGAAATGTTTTTTCTCTCAAATTTCAGTGTATCTTTCAAACTTCAAGCATGAAGAGCTTTGACTTTTCTTTGGTGTTTGGGATTTTTGTTCATTGTTTCTGTTGAAACATCAGTTGATAGTTTGTGTGAGCCCTGTTCTGAGTAAATTGATAGCAAAAGAGGGAATTGTGCTCATTGCTAATTTTTTAGGTAAAATATTTGTCTTAGGTAGGAACTTACAAGAGTAGAGTTCTGACCTACTGTTGTGAGAAGCTCCCGAGTGTATGAGAGGATTATTGGTAGAGCGCTGCAGTAGAATCATTTTGGTAAGATTTTGAACTTGATATCTCAGGGAATAGAATGATTAATGCTGCACCCATCTGTCTTACCCTGTCATATCTGCTGGTTTAGTTGCAATAAGTCCTTTGATGAAATACCTCTCTATCTGTAATGCAATTTAAGTGAAATTGTAAAGTGACTACAGTTCTAGCTATTCTATGTTTATAAAATCTCGACCATGGATGAAAGGTTTCTAAACAAGAAGTTTTTAGTAGCGCAACAATTTTTCTGCAGGCAAACAATTTCCTGGGAAACAACTTACGGGGAAGTCTGTAAGTTGGTTTTATGAGGTGTCTGTTAAGTAAAAATGCTTCTTAAATTCAGCGAGCAGCTATTGAGGCTATGCTTGCTTAGTATGGTGATACCATAGCTTTTTTTTTTTTTAAGGAAGATCATACTAACCGTTGTTGGTATACTTTTAAATGTCTTAATGTTTTAGAAATCTTATCTACTTCCCAGTTATTAGAAAAAGAATTAACACCAGTAAACAGGGAATATTGTAACTGCTGTTGTTTTTTCTTGCCTGCCCTAATTTCGGTTCTGCTGCTGGCTGAAAGTGTTTTGGGGGTAAATATTACCTATAATATTAATTCCTATAACACTATAAAAAAATCTCCTAAAACATCTTCATTTCCAGTTACATAAACCTATCTGGCTTTTGAGTGGAACAGTTTTCAGCTGGAAGAAGTGGTTCGTATAGCACGGAACTGCTTGATGTTACGTGTCTGGTTTGAAAATCTGAAAGAGACCTATTAAAAAGGCTTGTATGAAGATGGGCCTAGAACTGTTGTATCATTAGGAAGACTTGCTTATCTGGTTTTTGTTATTATTAAAATAAATGTTAAAAATGTGTTTTTGAATGGTTGCCAGTTTTGAACTTGAGCATATTTGGTACTGTATGTTTTGAGAAGAGCAAACACAATAAAAATGTGCTGGCATCTCTAAATTTAGTAACACTGAATTTCAAGTTAGACTAATTTAGGTGTATCTGAAGTGGGTTTAATTCTTGTATTTGTGATCCTCTAAACTGTACTTAACTGATGCTGTATCATGTTTTCTTGTACACTTTTTTCTTTTTCCTGTAGTGGCCACATGTAATGCAGTTGGGTTATTTTATGTTGAAAAAAATGCTTACTGATATCTATCCCTCTAATAATAGTTTTTAAAAGTGACTGAATAGATGCCTGATTTCCTTCACCCTTTAGTTGATTTTCCCGAGACTGATAAGAGAAGTGGTGTGAAAGATGTTGAAGACAGATTAGGTCAAAAATTAAGCAGGTGTGTTCAGTTGTTGTCAAAACTGATAGCATCATTGCAAGCAAAGTTTACTGTAGTGTTGAAGCAGTATAGTGTTTAGTGATAAATCTATGTCCCTTTTTCTCATTGTATAATTTGTCCATGAAGCATCATATGCCAAATAGCTGACAAATGGCTATTGCATTCTTTTTTGAAATCTGTTATATACTGTTTAAGTAGTATTGTGTATGCTATATTTGTTCCACAACTCTGTATTATAAAGAGAGAGTTTTCTTCTAGGAACCTAGATATCATTTGTAGATATCTGAAAGTAAGAATGGGGTATTTCAATAGCACTGTTATTTTTAAAGCAGTGATTAAATGACAGATGTTTTTCTCTAGGGTGTTCTACTAATCAAAGTATTCCTTTTTACAGAAGTCCAAGAAGTTGTTATGAAAAGTCAGTGCCTGTTAGAGTAGATGAGAAAAAGTAGAAATCTGAAAGCTGTGTGATAGACAAAATGCTGGAGTTTTTTGTTTTCTTAAGTAATGTGAATATAAATACTAACTGCACATAAATCATAACAGATTATTAAAATGTTTTGGTGCACAGCCAGGTACCCGGCAGTCTGTGGTTTTGCTGCAAAGTTCCTTTTGTGCCTTTCTTTTATTTGTATTCACTTCTTTTGACTTTTGCAATCAAAACCGAAAACTTTAGATAGTTCATGCATAATGTTCGCCATAAATTATGACATTTAGATGTTATAAAAGTAAAAGGACAGCTGCACCTTTTTAAATATCAATATAATGCAGAGTAGAGACTTGGTATTAAGAGGGAGGTAAGCAAATGTTATGGAATTTGGAAGTGCAATATTTGCTTATAGACAAATTTAATATGAAAAAGTACGTGAATATAAAAAGTCATCCATGACAGTCAGAAGGAAATGTAGATTTAATTATAGGTGCCCAAAGTTGCAAAATGTCTTTGTTCATATAATTTATAGAGAGTTTATAAATTTAAAACTTTATTTATTCAGACATTGGAACAGGCTGCCCAGGGCAGTGGTGGAGTCTCCATCCCTGGAGGTATTTAAGAGTAGTGTAGATGTGGTGCTTAGGGATATGGTTTAGTCAAGAATTTGTCAGTGTTAGGTTAATAGTTGGACTCAATTATCTTTTCCAATCTAGACAATTCTGTGATTCTGAAAAATGCTGAAGGAATGGGATGGAGAAAACTGATCAAATTAGTGGAATTCTGTTTCAACAAAATCAGCGTTTTTTATTTACAGTGTAAAAACAAATGGCAGTGCACTGGCAATATGAGTTTATAGGAGTTTTAGCATACATAAAACAGATATGTTGTCACTTAAAAAGCTCTATAAAAGAGAGATGAGTATTAGACTTCTAATTGGTTTGCCTTAGAAAGCTCTTGTTAGGGAATTGGCTATGTTGTGTGCTGACAGACGCTTAAATTTAATGATTTAGCAGTCAGTTCCTCTCTAGAGAATTCCACTGAATAACTTAGTTCTAGGTCCAAGTACTGTAGCTTTTCTTCACAAAAGTTTAATGATATGCATACCTTTGCATACAAAGATATGCAGAATATTTTTGACTTTGTGATGGATACTTGGTTGCAATTCCAGTACCTGGTTCATGCAAGCACTGTATTCCAAACTTTGTTTAGGTTAAAGACTATTGGCTTCAGTAAGTGTCATCTGCCATGGAAAATAGCCATCTTTATGTTGGAGGAGCCAACATACCTCTGTGTTGGATATCTCTGCAGTGGCTTTGTGTGCAGCTATGGTATTGAGAGCCTGGATTCCGAGAAAATGGGTCTTGTGGAAAGTGGCTTTTTTTCTGGCAGGGTTATTTTCTCTGGGTGAGGAAGTTTTGAAATAGGGTGGTTTGCAGGTTTATATTTGGTGATGGGGTGTTTACTGATGACAGTTTGCTCTGAAGTTATGGTCTGGCAGACAACAGAAAACATGGCAAGAAGCAGCAGTTTTAGAAGAAAGGGCAAAATTAAAACAAGCAAGTTTTCATCGGTTCTGCTGTTTAACAGCTTGCATTTGATAATTTAAAAATTCAAATTTGTTTAAAACAATTTTGGGGGAATATAGATTTACATAGTTAGTTCACATAGGCTGCCAACTCACAATAGGTTTGTACATCAAGCTTTATTCCTTTTGTGTTTTAATGGCTTTATTAGCATAGTCAGGCCTGTGAACTATTGCTAACAGTATGTGTTCATGCATGTAAAATTCACTTACCAACCATTTTTACTTTGCTCCATAGTTCTCTAATGGGTACGGCTTCTATTTTAAGGAAGAATGAGCAATGCCACAGACAACAATAAACTTACAAGTGCTAACAATTATCAGGCAGGTTATTAGTTTGAAAAAAAAAATATCGGATTTTCCAAGCAAAAATGTAGAAATTGAAAACTTAGCAACCAACAGCTTCTTGCAGGACAGAACTGATTTCTGTCACTGGCAATGAAGTGGTGTTTTGATGGAAAATGACAACCAGAACTTTTCTTTCATGTTGATGAGCCAGTCCCTCCTCATTTTATTATCTGTTATGTTCTCCTGTCTCTGTCCCTTGCTTAGCTCCGTTTTCTGCACCATTACTCATTTGAAATTATCATCCTGTCCTGTATCAGATAGCATATGCTTTGTGCCAGATCTCTGAAGAGCCCAGATTAATAACACGCAAATCAATCTGCAAAAGTGACCTGTAACCACTTGATCAGAGCTCAGTTTGGTTGGTCAGTGAATTTCAATAGCAGTGATGTGTTTTTTGTGTGAACATGGAGGAATATCTGATCTATGGTACAATTATCCTAATAGCCTATTAAATCCTTTTTCACCTTAGAGGTTGTCTGATTTTTTTATTTATTTTTTTTTAAACTGTAGTTCTCTAAATAATATTAGTCATTATACAATAATGGTAGGGTAAGGAGTTTGTGTTAAAAGCATAGCAGCTCTATGAAAGTATCAGATTGCACAACTTCCCACTCAAGAAATACACGTTATTTGTGGCATGAAGATGAAATTCCCTGTATTTTGCTTGCAGACAGCTAGGTTATGTAACATGTCACTTGTGATTCCAGTTTATGGATGCTTGGAATCAGATCATGGCTAGATATAACTTTTCTGATGAAATGAAAGTGAAGGTTATATTGTATGAATGACTATCTTGTCATAGGAAACCTCTGCTATAGACAGCAATTCTCTGATATGGTAAAAGCTCACTTATCCAAGAATTGCCATTGTGGTCAAAATACACAACACTTAAAAATGAAAATTGGAAGAAGATATTGCAATACTATGAAAGTCAACCTCTACAGAATACTTTAAAGTCTGTCCCTCGAGTTTAGGAGCTTGTTTTTCAAGATGATATATAATTGCTTAATGACTTTTCTTTTAAGCTGAGCTCTTTAAAGTTACACAAGTGATTTGTTTTTCTTAAGTATTCATAATTCTCCACCTTTATATACCAAAGATTATACTTCTGAACTTGAGTGTCTGCCTATCTCTGAAAACTAACCACCCTTCTCTTCAAAAAAGTATGTGCCTGTGGGGATTGGGGCATCAAACAGAACACTTCCAACAATGTTCATTCTGAAGGTATCCAAAGGAGTACATGGGCACAGCTCATTAGCACTTTTCCTAAGGCAGTAGGACAAAGAATGGGGCATTATTAACTGTTGGAGACGGTGTCTGGGATTGTCTCCTGGTGCTGTGCATGGCCAAAGTGGCTGCAGCCAGGAAAATGTTCCATGACATGCTTTTCCTTTGAGTAGGAAGTGTTTGGTAGGAACAAAAGTTGGAACCTGGACAAGATACTCTGGAAGCTGGAGCGAAGCTATCATTGCCATCATGGTGTGTATGGAGGAAACAGTGGTGGCAAATGGAGGGGCTGAGGACCATGCTTGCTCTTGATGGCAGGTTAACAGCTGCCTATCTGTGTATGGCTTCTCAGAAAACTGTAAAACAAGCTTTTATGAATACAGAAAAATAATTCTGTGCAAGTAATTTTATGGCAATAATTTGTGACGAATCACTGGGTTTGTATTTGATAGTGAGGGCTTTTGTTTTGTTTGCTTTGTTGTTGTTCTCCATGCTGTGATGATACGGGACATTGAGCATATTGAGCATTGTTTGTGTGATTAGAATACCACTCTGTGGCAGAAAAACAAGCAACCAACAAAAAACAAACCAGTGGGGAAGCACAGCATCCCTTCTTATACAGGTTTTACAATACTAAAAATGGGGGTTCCAAGTAAAGGTACAAGGACCCAACTGCTGCTGAGTGAGGCTAATGAGCTGGGTAGAAATGCTGTGCTTCTGAGACTAGGCTGCTTTTGGAAATAATGCTAGCTTGACTGTCTCTCTGGTGTTATGTTGTACAGCATAAATATCTGTCATAGGAGAGCTGCGCTGATGCAACTTTCTGCTAGCTACATAAGTTGTCCTATGGCTGGAAGTTTGTGATAGGAAAAACTTGAGAAATCACCTGCTGTACAGTAGGACAGACTGTAACAAATGTTGAGGGTTAAAAAGGAATAGGATAAAGGTGCTCAGAGATCAGTCTCCTTGACTGAGCACTAAACTGAAATAATTCCATTGAAACATTAAGGCTAATTCTGTTTTAGCTGTACAGATGAAAACAATTTGTTAGAGCTGTATTACATGCACATCAGTGTTTGCACCAGTGCACTTAAGTCAAGCCGATTTCAATATACAACAGTCCTCTGGAAAACGTTACTGATTTGGTACAGACTAGAGAGATCTGCTTTATTTTGGAACAGCTGAGAAAGAAAATAAAACTAAGTGGCGAACATTGAATTCAAAGCACACTTACACTAATAGAAAGCATGTGCATTATCTTTTTCATCACTGCATTTTGTGCATCACATTGGCAGGAACTTTGAAAGATGACCAATGTTATTCCTATACCAACAGCAAAATCTGAGTGTAGTGTTATAACTTTCTGAGGCAAAGTGCTAGGTACTGTTAATGAAAAGAAACATCAGGTAATGGCAAAATAAATGCTAATAAAAGTCCCTGCATAAAGCTTTGTATGTTATTTAGTTCTGAAATATTTGAAATGGTTGTTTTTATTTTTTTTTTATTAAGAGCAAAATGTGAGTGTCTGTGTGGAACTGTAATAAGAATAGATATTAAATAAGTGTATGCTTTTGCAAATGGACTTTTATTCCTCCCTCCCCATACCCAAAATACAGCTCCATCAGGAAATTTGCTTTGAAAAGCATTGTTATATCAGTAGGGAGTGTTCACTGAACTAAGTTTTCAGTCAGCCAAAAGTGCTAGGTCAGATCTTGCCAGCTTTTAAAGTAACTGGAGGCTGGGGAACCAGGAGGTGAATTGCAAGGAGCGAGCTGTGCCTGTGATGTGAAATGGGCCTTCTGGGGAGGATTAAGTATACAGACTCATCTTGCCACCGAAGAGCACTCAGTGTTTACCATTCTAGTCTCTTTGAAGTATCTGTCCTTGTGGTGTGTCAGGGGCAGAAGGGATACTGCTGGGAAGCAGGGGCAATACCATATCTTTTAGACCAGCCCAAGTTTGGCCCCTTACCCTGGGAAGGAAGGATTAATGAGCTGTTAGTAATAAGACTGCTCGGTGACCCTATTAATTACAGTATGATTCTTGCAGTAGACATGATGCCTAAAAAGAGAACTTGCAAGTGAATCAGAGTCATCCCAAATGTAGATGTTGACACCATAGGTATTTGAAAGCTGTAAGCTTGAGAGAGGTAACATTGCTATCTTAAACTCTTGTCAAGTTAAGCATGCTCTCATTGACCATGGTGTTGGCAGGTATTCACAATACTAAACCTAACTTAATAGACATCATGTGTAAGAAAGTAAGTGTGAATCCACATACCTATTTGGTTTATAGCTCAGTAGTTATACCAGAAACACATAGCCTCACCAACTGGAAAACCTATTGCTGCAGTCAAGTAATTACACAAAGGTGAAGATAGATGCTTTCTACTCCCTACAAAATTTGCAGTGGTTCACCCCTGCTTTGTGACATCCTGGAACCCAGAGCGATCCCAGCAACATCAGTTTGCACTGCTCATCTTACTGATAGGGTAAGCAAACCTTTACAGGAGCAGAGTTTAATGCAGCAAAATTTTGGAGTAATGTTGACCTTAACATTAGCCATTACTCCTTCGTGTGCACTATATAAGAAAAAAATGAGACTGACCCTCATATAGAGTTAAAAGTTAAATCCAAAGTTGATAAAACAATACATCACTTTATTTTAAAGGAGACTTAAAAAACAAAACAACAACAAAAATAAGACAAACAATATAGCAAATGAAACAAATTCAGGATGTCTATATTGACTAGAGATCTAGCTAAACACAGGCTTTACATTTTTATACTTGTGTTATCAAGCTATAAAATGCTTCTTTCATTTTCTCTATAATGCACTCACAGAGATGTTATTTGAATTTTAATAAACTTGGATTTGGTTCTGGTCAAAATAAAGTACTGTCAATATAACAAGTACAATTTAAAAGATAGCCAAGCATGAGTTAGAATAAGCTGATCTGAATCCATAATACCAAGTTTTGTGATCTCCACTGTCTATTCTTAATTGTGATTATTTATTATGTCTTCGGTTATAGGGCTTCTATTCTGAAATTACAGAGTACAGACTTTTGCCTTCAGCTCTGTGATGTACCTTGTAATAGCAGTTTCATTACTGAAGGCATTCTGACTTGACAGAATGTCTTTATCAATGGGAAAAGAAAGGGTTGCCCTGAGGTTGAGGAGAGTTCAACTCAGATAAATGATGGCCATCCTAAAGGCATCTGCAGCCCATCTCAAAATGCTTTTCATTTGCTGGAGTAAAAGAATATTGTCATGTTATGAGAAAGGGAGAGGTGGGAAGAACTTCAAATGGTTGAAATTGTACAGTTCACCTAGATGGAATTAATTGGGAATGTGGCTGCTGTGGGAGAAAATTAGGAATATCCTCACATCCCAGTTGCCACTTGGGCAACTCAAATACAACCCAGCTGTAAACATGAAAATTCCAGTCATGCAATATTAATATGAAAATAGATTTTTACCTTTCACATAATCCCTTGAATTGGTTATAAAAGGTATGCTATTTCACTTTTGAGTACTTGTGGAGTCAGAATACAAAGGTTTCGAGAAGCTCTGTGTCAGTCACTCTTTCTTGGCTTGCTTATGCCATGAAATCCTTGCTGAGTGTGCATCATGCTGATTGCTGTGGGCTGAATCCCTTTCTCATGTGAACGTATGCAGAATTTTTGAGATATTCCTATCCAGTGGGTAGCTTTTACTTAGCAAGATCGTGTCCTCTGTGTGTCAACTTCTAAAAATGTTTATGCCGTACTTGTATGAAGTGTTGTTCATGAGTTATCTGAAGTAGATTTGGAAATAAATCAGTTTATTCGCTCTGAGTAATCTTGAAATACTAGATGTGTATTTATTCACGTAGTAAATTAAATGCGTTCTAGTTTTGTGGGGGTTTTGCATTTTCTACTACATATCTCAGATTTTATTTACATTTAAGGTTAAATTGAATTATGACTGAAAATATTTTAGAATTCTTCATGTGGAATACTCATATTTGATCTTATAAATAGGAAAGAAAATTTGTAAACCTGAGTAAACATTGATTTCTACATTGGCTTTTCTCTCAAACATCAGCTGTTTACTTTCCACTCAAGAAAGGATTATTATATTGCAATGATACATTAAACAACTTGACAAGAGACTTAATTACCTCACTTTTACCTTCTTCAACTCTTGTAATTAATGCACTGTGGAAAAAGTGCACATTAGTAGCTGAAAAATTGGAAAAGATAGCTTTCTTACACATTTCCCATCCTTGTTTTCAGTGTTACAAGTTTCAAGAAAATTCTTTTTTTTAATTACTTTTTCTAAAATGGCATAGCTGATGGTATGAATTAGGAATCTCATTGGCATTTAGCAATTCTTAGCTAATACTCCAAATGTATTACTTCCGCAGCTTCAGTGAGTAATGTAATGGAGTTGTTAATTAACTTTTACATCTTTGGATGATATGTCTCCTGAATGAAGTATTCAGCATGAAAACCTGTAGGCAGGTGGTATGGGATAGCAGTTGAAGTGCATTACTTTGAACCTCTTGCAAACAGTACCTCTAAACAAATCAAATTTTCTTTTCTGCATGATTCTTTATTAGGTGTCAGGATTACAGGCCTGAGATCTTTATGTATGTATTTATTTATTTTATTTATTTTAATGGGATAATCAGCTGGGTTTTGCCCTAGTATCAACATAAAGGATACTTGCCAAATATAAGTTATCTGTTAATCACAAACTTTTTAAAATTTCAACTTGAAATTTACTAGTCTTTTTCACATCTGACTCTTGTTTCAATGTTATCCTTACTTTAAATACCTCGTTATCTTCTCATTGTAAGCAGAAAGGGCTAGCAGCTTTCAGCCTTCCCAGTTAAATGCCGTTTAATAAGGTGTGACATGCTTTTGAATTAACAGCCTAGTAATCTTTCCAAAGATAGTAGTTTGTTACAGTCAGGTTTGTCTTAATTGTAACACTTGAGCTCACCTAAGTGGACTTTAAAAGTATCTTTTCCTTTTTTTTTTTAATTAAGACTTTCAAATAGGCTTGTAATTACCAAGCAAGTTAGTAACATTCTTAAAGAACAGTCAATAACATTGTGGATGCCATGAGTTAGATTTTATGCATCCTAAAGAAAATAACTTCAAAAAACCTTTTACCATATTTAGTAATTAGTTTTGTCCTTTTTTTTTATTTTTTTTCCTTTCTCCCCGTCCTGTTTGGATATCATGGGCAAGCCTGAGACTTACTGACAGTATTCCAAATATATTACCAATAGTATAAATGAGCAGTTAGTTTCCTGTTCACTCTCTAGAACCAAACTTAATGTACAGATGAGAAATAAAGGTAGTCTAAGCAAAACTGTGAGATGACCGTAGCATGAAATGATGATCATCACCTGTAAGAAACTTTTAAATCCAGAATTCTGGTAGTAAAACAACTGCATATTGGCCGGTAAAAGCCCTTTACAATCAGATATTGGGTGTAGATAGTAGCTTTTAATAATTTCTCTAGGAGATGGCTGAGAGAGTGTTCATTTGGTTGCTTACTATATGTCTTTTATTTCTCAACTAAATGCTGGTGTCTTTTCTAGACTGCTTCTTATATGTAGGATTCCTAGTGAGTGTTTAACTTTCCAGCCTTAACACAACCTAGAGAAAGAAAAATCCTATAATGAGTTTAGCAAATGAATGCCTTCAGAGATTTATATGTGAGAACAAAGGTTTGTCCTGTCCTATTAATTTGGTAATCCTGACAAAATCAGAAATGTTAAAAGATATCTAAATAGTTATTTTGACCTTGCTTCACACAGAGTAAAACAGAAAATAATTTCAGTTTCCATTAAAGCTCTGATATATTCTATTTATGTCAAAACAAACAAAAAAGCCTACAGAATATTTTCTATGAGTATTAAAAGAGCTGCAATTCATTTGTATTCATTTAATCTCAATGCTTTTCTATTGAGATAACATAACACATAATTTGACAGCATTTATTTTTAATGATTCTTTCCTGGCTAATAGCAAGCAGTTCCACCATCATCTATATTAATTTAACATATTTTTCCTGCATAAATGAAGGCCTTGTTGCCAAAACCATATATTTGTTTAGTATGTATTTATGCAGATTTTTATTTTGTGCAGTCAAAAATAAAAAATGTACTTACGCCTGTTTGTTCATTGCTCTGTGCATCTTGGATGTCTCACAGGAGGCATTAATGATGTATGGAATTGTCTAGTTACAAATCTTCTTGTACAAAAATACAATTATAATCTTGCTTGAAAAGGAATGTTTTGTTGCTCTCAGAAATCACTATCCAGATATTTCAGTCAACTTTGGAGGCTTTTCTGTATGTGTACTTTTCCCAGGTTGAACTCCTGCATCTTTCAGGCAGGTGGACAATTTTGTGAAGTTTATAAATGGCTGAATGCTTTAATGGATCTGTCATGCACAGTTTTGTTTTTTTTTTAAATGTTACTGATTTGTGAACAAAATATTAATAACTTGTATCTAGCAATTATAAAGGATTTATTTTAATAGGACTGCATCAAATCAGGCTTTCTAAATTAGACTAAGTCCGATATATGGTGGAAGGTTTTGGTGAAGAACAGACTGCCAGAAGCAACATGATTTGCTATGTGCTGTGAACTTTTGATCATTCCCCTCTGCCTTCGCAAGTTACAGATATAAAATATTTTTACCTGGCATAATGATGATTTTTCTTTTTTCTTCCTTTTTATCCTCTTGTGTTCTTATGCATTGTGAGAGTCCACACTTCATTTTTCTCAGTGTAATTCCACTGAGACACCACATAGAGGCAAACAAATCTGTTGATTTCATTTATGGTCAGTGACTTAGCAACCTTTGCTCACCTGCTGTATGAGCCCATGTATTTGCCCTCCCCATGCACATATTCAAGAAGTAAGCATTAGGACAAATGCTTCAAACTTGAAACAAAGCTAATAATGACAAGAAAATTCATGCATTTGTCTTAAAAAAAGGTGAAAAATGTTTATGAAGTGCTAATACTAATATATAACGTAAAGGTTGTCTGAAGGTAGTATCTTCTGTCTTTGGGTGTTATTTTGTTATAATGTAACACTGGCTGGAGAGGTGACCAAACCACCCAGCCTTGAGAAAGGCCAGAGTACTGCAGTGTTTCAGCAAAGCAGCGTGTACTACATGATTTGGAAAATCCTAACTATTTAGAGCAGGTAATTGTTACGGATTTTGCTTTTATGTGATGGAGAGAACATTTCTAATTACACCTGTAAAACATATTGCAAATACGTGCATGGCATTCAGGGATGCAGATTTCCAGTGTCCACTTATTTCTGGTTTTGGAATCTTGAGTGAGAATTGCTATTGTCATAGAGGCATGTGGAGTTTGGGAGGGTTTTGTTTTGGTTTGTTCTGCTTGTTTTTGTTTTTTAAGATCTATAAGGTAGTATCTCTTAAAGCTAGGTCAAGATACTTTTCCACAGTATTTTCTGTGTCTGAAAAAAAAATGATCAGAGGGAACATATAATATTAAAAATGTCGATTCTTTACTAGGGACCTAATGATCTTCAATAAGTAGGAACCTCTCAATCTGGAATAGGATGCCTGGCTAATATTTCCTTTTCCTCTTGGTTTGAAGGGCAATGTACCACTTCTAGAAAAAAAAGAGTTGACATTCTTTGTAAACATGCTGTTTCTGCACAGTTACCAAAATAGCAAATTTATTGCTTCAGATTTAGCAGGCTAGACATGAGTTTGTCTCACTCAATTTCTGCCTCATTTAATCACAAAAGAGACCCAAATTAATTGTCTTTAGATGTTTGCAGGTGTGGAAGTGTTCTGAGGAGAGCCCTCCAATGCCTCGTGAATTTTTCTGATGTTCTCTGGCTGCACTGAGTAAAAGTGGCTGCTTGTTCAGTATTTTGATGTAAGAAGTGTAGGATTTGATTCCTAATGCTTTTTCTTTAAAGGTGTCTAAATGTTCTGATCAACTAATTATCATTGCCGGAAGGAATTGAAGCCTGTACAACGGCTGTACAACTTTCATAAGTAGGGAATCTTCCTGGTTGTAATATGTATCCAGGAATCTGAAAGGCCAAAATACCATTTAAGTTTTCTTTCAGACAAAAGTGAACTTACATACGTCTTCTATTTTAAAAGTGACATAATACATCATCCTTCAGATCAAAAATCAGTATTGATGAAGAAGGCAAGTTAAAGGAAAATTAATAAGTCATAAAATGTCTAACTTCCACTTATGTATATAAGTAACAGCTGTTCTTGCCACAGCTACATGGAGTAGCCATGAGCAACTTTTCTTTGCCTTTTTCAGTATTTTCTACATTTGCAGTACAGTATTTCTAGTCAAGAAGGAAAGCCAATCGCTTTTGAGACAAATCTAACTTCACAAAGCTTCTTATTAAAAAAAAAAGTTATGCAGTTCTAATGGAAAGTGATGGTGATTTAAAACATGTTCAAGTACAACTAATTCATTTAGATGATAATTGGAGAAAAAAAAAATCACTTAAGGGTCTTAGTCCCACAGCCTGATCTATAAAGTAGTTCCAGGTGTATAGAAAGAAAGAGATACTATGTACAAACAAATGTAATGATACTGAAGTCAGCAAGAATTTTAGCACTGCAAAATAATTCAGATATTAGTCTTGTTCTTCTTTGAGTGGTGTACCTATTGCAATTTTTAATTGAAGTAAGCAACATTAGGTTTTGCTAGAATGGAAAAATGAAAATAATCCAAACTTCTGAGTCTAAAACTATTGCTGTCCTTGAATGTATTTGAAAACACTAGCTGAAGTGCTTGCTTCTTATCTGCACACCTCTTTGTTCTGTTGTTCTATTTGCAGTTTGATATTAATCATAGGAAATAGATTTTGTGCTACAAACTGTAGTAATACATGAACACTACTTTGAAGTCTACTACAGAACAAATTAAAATATGTGCATCTAGTCAGTGTTAATAACAGGACCTTAAATATCCTTTTCTAACATACCCCTTGTTTTTTGCCTTTGGAGGAATGTTAGACATGTCCTTAACCAGTCAGTGAGTGACAATCTGGATGCCAGCTGTTAATGTAAAGGCATGAAATGTGAAATAGATTGACAATTATGGTGGAGCCTTTTCTTTATGATATGAACTCCTGTAGTACAGGTGATTAAATTTGGAAGGTAATTGATGATTATTACTTCTGAACTGAATGCATTATTTCAACTTTGCTTGCTTCTTGGAGTGGGCAACTTATGCTGTACCTGCCAAATGTTATCTATTCTGACTATTCTAACACTTGATTATGAATGACAATAAAATAACATTAGTTATAAAAATGCAATTAATAACAAGTTTATTTCAGTGGGATAGAGTTTTGGAGCCCTTCAAAGAGACGTGAAATGCTGTAAACTGTATGCAAATATCAAACAGTAAGCTATTCTAGCCCATTTGTTGCTCATAGTGTCGTCTTCATTTTTTATATGGACAATCATTTGCATTCCACTGTGCTGTAGTGTTTTCTGATTGTCTTTGGGTACTTTGAGAATTCATATAAAGCCCAGTAGAAGCAAAGGGCTTGTCCTAGTATTAAATGAATATATAGGCTGAAAAAGATCTGTGATGAAATGGCTTGTATCTTCATAGAGTCATAGAATGGTTTGGGTTGGAAGGAACCTTACAAGATCATCTAGTTCCAAACCCTCTGCCACAGGCAGGAATTCTTCCTGCTAGACCAGGTTGCTCAAAGCCCCATCCAACCTGATCTTGAAGTTGTGATGGAGCATCCACAACTTCCCTGGGCAACCTGTGCCAGTATCTCACCGCAGTAAGAGCTTCTTCCTAACTTCTAATCTAAATCTACCCTCTTCCGTTTTGAAGCCAATACCCCTTGTTCTGTCACTACAAGCCCTTGTAAAGTGTCCCTCCCCAGCTTTCTTTGTAGGCCACCTTCAAATCCTGGAAGGCCACAATAAAGTCTCCCCAGAGTCTTCTCTTCCCTAGGCTAAACAACCCCAACTGTCTCAGCCTGTCCTTATAGGAGTGGTGTTCCAGCCCTCAGATCATCTTCATGGCCTTTCTCTGGACCCACTCTAACAGGTCCATGCCCTTCTTGTGTTAGGGACTCCAACGAATCTCCAAGCGAGAGCAGATAAGCTGGCGTGTACTAGGTTGAATTGTAGCAAGCTGCTATAGGAAGAAAAAAAAAAAATCAAACCCATCATGCCCAAGAACTATTACAAAAAAAATAACCAAACCACCAAAAACTTTCCCCCTCCCCAACTAACCACCACAGGACTATATGCTATAATATGAAATAGTTGGAAATATGTGGCATAGTCATTTTGTTTTCAGTCTGTTTTGCAGTCAGTTTTCCTGTAGGCAGATACGTTCTATTTCTGGTTAGAGTCACCTTCTATTCCAATGTCTTGGCTACCTCACAGTCTCTGTGATGTGAAAATCATAGCTCACCTGACACTGCTGCATTACACAAGCAACAGCGTGAGCTGTGACGCAAGTCAGGGTACAGTGATCTAACTGCATACTAGTCTGTATGAGACAATTTTTAACTCTAAGGTTTATTTTTAACTCTAAGATGCCAAGCTAACCTCTCTTGCTATTAGAAGTGGTATTGGAGGTGTATACATCATTTTTTTGGGTAACGTATCCTTGCAGAGTGTTTCTGTAAAGCCACTTAAATGTGCCTTCTTGTCATAAAATGGTAAATATGAATGAGGTAGCAGAACCCTGAAAATGAAGTTACATTACAGCATGCATACACAAGCTAAGTAGTGGAAAACAAATGGAAATTGTCTCTCTGTTTCCTGTCTTCACTCTGCTCCTTCAAGCTGTTTACTTTAGCATCACAGGAAACTGATTTTGTTGCTTCTTTTAGATTTTTGTCAAAAAAAAAAAAAAGTGTCCCTAAAGCTGAAACCTTTTCACAGCTGTGAAAATGGGCTACA